>WYDI02016410.1:0-43715 GCA_009867235.2 Psittacus erithacus
CAGGTGTCCTGTCTCTGCTTCCTCCCGGCTTCCCCTCCTCCCTGACAGAGCATGAGGCTCAGAAAGTCCTTGGTCAGGGTAAACATTACTGAGCAATAACTGAAAACATCAGTGTTATCAGCACTGTTCCCAGACTAAAAATCAAAAACACAGCACTGCACCACCTATGAAGAAGGAGAAAAATGATGGCTACTGCTGAACCCAGGACAGTTCTGTACAGTGAATGTTGATTATGAAACTTCATGGCTGTGCTTATTCACCAAGAGATGAATGAAGACCTCTTTTTCAGAAAAGTCCCTCTGAAGGAGGAAAGGACAGTATAAGAATGAAGGGGTGATATGAAAACATGGTGTTGGGCAACATGTTTTAAGCATACAGGGCAGACTTGAGAGGACTATAACCTAGTGTTTTATATCCAAGAAATAATTTTGAAAGCACAAAATGGTAGATATCAGTGATTGTAAAAACAGAAATCTAAAACCTGCATAAAACAATTCTGTTGCAGAATTGATTCTTTGGTTCTTGTCTTAATTTTCTAAATAGAGCTATGTCACAGTTGGTCTAAAATAAAAATGGTATTATATGAAATAGCACCGAGTATTGTAAACAAATTTTGTGCTTTATCTGTTTTTACAGTGAAATTCTATGTGCTTACTTCCTTCTTTTGTATCATAACCACATTTAAATAAGCCACTATTTAATAGTTTCATCTGTTAGTAAATTTTTATTCTTTCCTTAATTAAAGAAATTAATTATACCGTTGTAGTATTCAAGTATACAACACTGTCTCATGTTAATGCTTGCTTTCACTGTTTGAAATTTTAGATATATTTCCTGTATCTTCTCTGTAGCAGATGTTCTTGTGTTACAGGGATTTGGAATAAATCTTGTCATTGTTGCTCAGCTTGCCTTTAGTAGAGAATTCAGACTGATATCTGCACAGCAGTAAGGCTTGCTCTCAATGTTTCTGTCTATTGCATGTGTAATTTTATATTAAAAGAAAGTTATTTAATCCCCTCCTTACGTTAGGGATAATTTACATCTTGCTGCACAGTTTAACAGTGTCTTACAATTGACCTGAAATTCCTGTGACTCCAGTATTTAACCCTAAGGAAACATGGAAAAGAACTGCACCTAAGTAGTTAACACCAAACTGTAGATTTAAAAATAAATAATACAAAATTTGTCAATAACTCCTGCAGAGATTCTTCATCTAAACTGGAGATTATTGATTGGTTAATGCCTGAAAGTCAATACTGCCCCTTCTCATGATGCTTTCTTAATGGCCTTTTGTCATGAATTATATGAACTTACACAAAAGTGTGTGTTGTCCTTTGTCAAGGAAACAAGCAACAGCTGGGTGTAGGATGGAAGCTTCTGGTTGAAGATGCAATGCACTATATTAAAAACCAAACCAACAGTAAAAACATGAAAATGATATGACTATGTATCCTGAATTTTATCTTGAGTAGTTAATCCAAACATACTGATGCACAAATAAGTTAATTTGATTGCATGCAGTGTCTCTAATCAGAAGGATATTGTGATTGCAAACTAAGCCACCAGAAGGCAGGAAATGATAAAATGGTGACACCTGTAAAGGCTGTGACTGGTTTCTGTAGGAATCTGGGAATGACACAGCTGCTTCCTTTTGTTTCTGAACATAGAAAAGTAACACATGTTGCTTGGCTTCAGTGGACTGTGTACTCTGAGCTCTGCCGCACCTTAATTTGAAGTATTCCTTGTAGCAGTAATACTGTCTGTTTCGGAAGCTGTTCTGGGAGGGTAGGTTTCAAATGCTTAGACTGCTTGTTGGGGGTTGTTTTTTTTTTTGTTTGTTGGTTTGGTTTGGTTGGGTTTTTTTTCTTCTTTCTGTTTGCTACACTTTCAGTTCCTTGTCTCATGAAATTGCATGTGTAGCTCTGTGCCTCCATTCTGAGGAAGGGAAAGTCTGAATTTCTGTAGTGCACTTTAACAGTGGTAGGAGAACATGTTTGTGCAGGTAGAAGAAAATGCAAGAGAAACCATATACTCAGAGGCTTTTCAGGTTTATAAAAGATGAAGGACCAAGCCTAGTCCCTTTTGTACCCCCATGTTCATTTGGGATTATAGAAAGTGGGATTTTTTTGTCTCAGTTGCATAATCTCAATGTGCTGTGTACTGCTCCTTCTGCAGTACAGGAATGTTTGGCAGCAGGATGGCCATATACCTATAGATACGTAGCTCTTTGCTGCTGCTAGAGCATGAAATCCCCGTGGCCAATGCATTTAATTCTAAATGCACAATAGTTTAACAAATGTAGGTGCAGAGTGTTCAGGAGATGAGGATGTGGTAAACAGTGTTCCAAAAGACTGAGGAGGATCCCACCTAATTTTTTTGGCTCATTAGCTGCATGCGACCTACGTGTACATAATTCACTATAGTATTTTGAACACTGAACAAATGTTTTGATCATAGGATGGTTTGAGTTGGAAGGGGCCTTTAAAGATCATCTAGTTCACCTAGAAGAGGATGACAGTACTTGTTTTTCTTTTGGTTTCCCCCATGCCCTGCTCTGAGCTGTAACATCCTGACTGTAGGTTAACCATAGGCACTTTCTCCCATGGGCTTGGCAGATGAGCCGTGACTATGGTTCAGCCTGACAGGGTGTCTTTAGGTGGAGCTTGTTTGTGCTCAGCTGTGCTTAGATATTTGCAGGAAGTGGCCTGGGGTGGGATGGCCACTGACTGGGACTGACACAAAATGTGCTGTCAAAAGGGGTCTTTTCCAAGAAGGGTGCTGGAATATAACAGGAATCATGGATGTTTATTTCCAATTCCAATATTTAGATTAAAAAGAACATTGCTAGTTTTGGACTAGGGCATCATAGGACTGGTGTGAAGTGGGGTTTTTTAGCGGGGTGATATGTAGTAAGGCAGCACCAGTTTATTCATGGAATTTTGTAGTGAAATTCTTATTTTGTTGGCATCATCCACACTTGGTCAGTTAGAAGCAAAATTTGGTGAAGATTAATGCAAGGTAACTTCAGCTGACAAGAGGCAGTGTAAGCAAGTCAAGTTTACTCTTTGTAAGGTGCAGGGTGAAGAGCAACTTTGCACGTAGGATGAAAAAAGGAAGTTTGGTCATGAAGTACATTGTCTGAAGTAACGCAAGTTAAACGTGTACTGTGATAAAGGGTGTTTGGAAGCACATTAAATATGGGAAAGTGTTGTTGATCTCTTGTCCCTGATAATTGTGGTTCAAGAGAAATATCCTGTCTAGTTTGCTTGTGTAGCATTCATTATGCACCACAGTACCTTTTAACTCAGGGTAGTTTAGAAAAGGCTTTCTCTTCATAGCCATTCAGTTACAGCAGTTCCTCAATTTATAGAATTCCAGGGGTTTTGCTAATGGCAAAGGCTTTAGCTTCAGTGGAGATATGAGTGCATGATTTTTTTCCAGTGGAGAGTGACTGTTTGGTCTAACAGCAAAAATAAAGGTAATTTAAATGTGGGGTTTATTTATCATTTCAACAGCTGAGTTAATTTCTTTGTAAAACACAATCTGGATGTAATGGAGTCCCAAGATACATGGTGTTCTTCCAAAATGAAGTTACAAAATTTGATTTTAAAATCATGGTAGACAGTGTTGCATGTACAAATTTTTGAGTGCATTTAACAACATTAATTGCTTCACTGTGTGTTCATATTACTAGTTTTGCTCAAATTGAAATTAAAGCAGGGTTTCATTTGAGTCTTCATGCTATTTCAAATATATCACTATTTAAATAAATTTCTTGTTCTTTATCTGAAACCTCCAAGTTCATGTACTTGGAATGCAAAAGCTTGTCCTTAATCTGAATGTTTTGACTAAGACAGACAGTAATTGTCGGGGTGGAGGTGTTGGTGTCTGGCTACGCTTTTTGAAAACTGAATCTGAGTAAAAATAGAAGGAGAAGCTCATTTCAGGACTGTAGGCTTAGTTTTATGTTCTGAAGTTATATGCAGGTAATCTTTTGAGTCTGATACTGATCTCACTTTTGAGAGCGAGCTGTGCTGCATAGGCTATGGGGAAAGAGATGTAGGGGGTAACATCCTAGAATGCTGTACTGTGGTTAGCCTCCATTAGTCTGAGCATCACTGCTACTGTTTGGGTTACAAATATATAGAACTTGGCAGCTATTTTTTCCAAACGTAATGTTTTTGAAGTGTGAAAGCATTGGGTTTTTTTCCATACTTCCCCCTTACAGTGTTCTTCTGCATTTTTTTTGGAATGTTGCTGCTGCAACGTTTTCCTTCTAGCTGGCCCCACTCCCCTGGCCTGTGTTTATTTTCCTATCTGTGATGAAACTCAGAAGATGTTGGTGAGCCAAATACCTTCCAGGGCTATGGAATTTATCTTTCACATAGTTTTGTTTTCCTCTCCAGACTTCATACAGGAGTATAGGGCTCTTGGACCAGGATGTTTGGAAGTGACATTGTGAGGTTGTGGGTTTTCCAGGGTGGGGTAGGTGGTATTTAATGTATTTCTATATAGACCAATAGGGGACAAATGTCCCAACTGCTGGGAAACCTGAAGGTAAACCTAGTGTCACCTTGCTTCTGTGGTCAGTCAGCTGTGTGACACAAATCAAAAGGAATGAGTTTATTTCTGCCTGTTCCTAAGACAAGACAGCATCCTAACCTGCAGGTCTTGAGCTGGGATAGGTAAAAACTGACAAAGGTCAAAGGGGACTGGCTTTCTGCTGTGAAAATAAAATGAAATCTTATGGACGAATCTCAAAATCAGTGACCAGCTTCAACCATAATCATTCTTTGAACTTTTGAGAGATTTTTAAAATTATTCAAAACAGAAAGACACCTCAGAAATTGGTAATTGTTTCATATTGTAAACACACTCTGTAAAGACTCCAACTCATTTTGTAACCAATTGGCTGGTTTATTTTTTTGATTGCAGTCAAGAAATATTTGGAGATATTACCAGCAGTGGTGGTAACAAACTCACGTGCACTTAATTAGAAAGCCATTAAAAGTACTTTTCAGGCTTTTCGTACTATAGGTTACTTACAACCTGACATATAGGTTACCAGTAGTTTAACGTATCTCTTACCTATTTACTCATTTATTTTTCTTTTTAAACATAGTAAATGCTTGGGGTTTTATCTTGAGTTTTGTCCATTTGAATTTTTTAACTCGGGTGCAGTTGCTGACCGTATCTTAAGCTTCAGGACTAATGCTGTCATGTATTTCTCTTTAATACTTCACACTTCAAATAAGTGGTCCATCTGTCATAAGTATTTATAAAAGGATATGAGAGAGATGGGTATTGTCCTGGCTACTCAAGTGAGACTTTTTTTTCTTCTTTTCAAGAAGTTGCCACAAAAAAAAAAAAAAAAAGTGATGGAATGTGTCAGGTTTTGAAAAACAAACCTGGTTTCTTGCAGTCAGAATGGATTTGTGCAGGAGATTCTTAGTGTGTGTTCCAGCACTGTGCTGTTACACAGAGCAGTACTTAACCAGCTCCTGTAACTAATGTGAGCAAACTTTGCATCAGGTTTTGTTTGGTGGCACATGTTTCAGTTGAAAGCTTCAGGTTCAAATGGGAATGAATAGTGATTATTTCTGTAAAACATCAAGAGATATGAAGGCTTACTGGTGACCTAAGAATTTTTTTTTAACATACTCTTGCTTTGCTGTATTAAATAGACTTAACAGGATTTCAAAGCGAATTACGTTCCCATACCTTACTGGAAATTTCTGATGTGTTATCTGATATATTGATATTCTGGTGGGCTCAGTTTATATGGAACCATCTGACATAGTTTTTGAGATCATATAAGGATCATTGCCTAAAAATTTCATTAAGGTATTGGCAGTTAGTAATGCTTAAATGGCATCTGAATATACTTATTTTAGTGACAGTTCCCAATAAAAAAGGAAGAAGTAATCTGAGAGATTTCTAATGTTCATCTTTCATGTAATGAAGGATTATTGGGAAGGAAGTAATTTAAAAAACCCACCTTATTTTGATACTAAAATACTTGGATCTGAATCAAGGCTTCGTTTCCCTGCCCATGGCAAGGGGGTTGGAACTAGATGATCTTAAGGTCCTTTCCAACCTATTCTATGATTCTATGATTCATTACACATTAATGCTTCTAACTAATCACTGAAGTCAGGTTGATGATAAATGTGACATCACTTTATGTCAAGAGACTGTTACTGTTATTAATTTTAAATATGCGTAAAGCATATTTAGATGGAAAATATTAGTATTACATTCTTGAATAACGAGTTTAGTTTTCTTAATTTAACACATTAAAGTCAATGTGTACAGGATTTGGATTCAAGTTCCTATTTTAATATGCTTCTCATTGTTAGATTCATAGTATTTTCATGGTTTTGTTAGTGTATTTTTATCAGAACTGATTACATTAAAATTCTGTGGGTTTTGTTTTCCTGGCCTTTATGTATAGGCAGCTTGTCTGTAATTCATGTTCTGGGGGCATCAGTGGAATGCCCAGATTAGTGATGTCTTCAATGTCATTACTTAGGGGGCTTTCATATTTCTAAATGTTTGTGAATGCCTTTTTTTTGTTTTTCATGCTGTTCATTTTCAGTGTTTAGTAACAACTACAGGTACTGTTGTATGTGCTGATAACCCTTTTTTGAAAATAAAAAACAACCAGTGAAAAATCCCTACTGTAATTTTGAAAGATGAAATAGCAGTAAGCTGTTTTTAGCTTAAAAGAAGAGGTCTTGAAATGTGTTACTGTTTTCCTTATGTTGATGGAAATAATAGAAAATAAGACAATCCAAAATGTGCTTCTGTGGAATTGGTTGCAAGCAAAATCACTTTACAGCAAAGATGATGTTTATTTTGTAAATGTAGAGCTGTTACTGAAGAAATTAAATCAGAGCAGCAAACACTCCTTAGCACGCCAGTCTATATGCAAAGTGAAGAAATTAGTTGGAGAATAGCTTTTTAAAGCTTAAAAGATATTTTACTTTTGAAAATAGTTTAATTGGAAGATAGTTCTCACTAATAGAGTACTTGAAAGTTTTTGTTTTAAAATACTTCTTTCGAATGTTGAGAGAAATAGTTACAGTATGGATTTTTTTTTTCTTTCAAACTGAGACAAAAAAACTTGGTATGTAAATGGTGCAGTGAAATTAGTACATTAAAGGCAACACACATTACTTTTAAGAGCTCAAGAGTTTATTTTTTCAAACGAAACCACTTTGCTGTCCTTCTACATATTCTGATCATCAGGTTTCTAACTGTATTGTGTCTTCAGGAAGTAAAAAACTTACATCTTTGTGCATTTGGTGTTAACCCTGGGAACAATTCATGAAACATTTTATTTGCAGCCACTGCAAGGGCCCAGCATTGAGATGCTTACTTAGGTGTATATGTTCTAGGTCAACTCTGACCATGGTCTTTAACCTTGGCATAAAAGGAATATTGAGTTTTCTTCAAGTATTTGATGTTCTTGTTACCCAGACATATCACACATACATTGTAGTGCTGGCCAAACAACTGATTCCACATGTATGAAAGTCTGCGTAACATGGCAAATCTTCAGTATTACAAAACTTTGAGGGATAAAGAGTTGTGGTTTTAAATTTCGCTTACTAATGTATTTAACATTTTAGATTCACTGCTTATGTTGAAAGGAAATTATTTATGAAAGTAGCTTTTCCTCCTGAAATGCCTGGAAGATTTTATTGAAAATTTGTTTTAAATGTTAAAAAATGTTGAATAAAGGAGAGGAGACTTGAGAGCTGTTCAGTGTTAGAAATGTGCACCAATACAACTTTATCTGTCACATCATGTACAGGGCTACCACCTGTCAGCAAATATATTCACTTTAGCTGACTTTTACTTTGGTAGAGTGCAAAGTAGTAGGGCATTTGGAGGAATAACTTTTATGTCTCTGACTCTTGACCACATGGGTTGCACTGTTCATCTTTGCAAGTATGCATCCTTTTAATGAACATTAATGGGGAGTTACTCTTAAAGGTAGCTAGTTTCTGTCTATATCTGAAATGTCTTTCTGGAGAAAGGGTTTAGGCTGCAACTGGTTATGAAATAGATGTCTCCCTGGATGTTTTTATTTGCATAGCATTTAATTACAGATTGTGATAGGAGGAAGTTGGGGAGATGGACTGAAATAAACCTTTCTTGAAAAGAAAATAGCATTTAAGTAGATGCAAAGTCCACCATCTAAAATGCCTGAAGTTTTTCAAAACTTTTTGCTACTATCAGTTTTTCGTTCTTTAACTTTATAGTGCATTTAATTGTTCTGGTACACTAACAGTACTTGGGTTCTTTATTTTTTCATTGTATAGTAACTTTTTCCCTAGTTTTTCTCTTAAGTTTTATCATAAAATGAGCGTGGGACCTTTAATGTTTAATATTAATTAAAATAACTTCAGTTTTGTTCTTTCTGTTCTGTAAAAGGGTATCTGAAGAATTTTTACAAATTTTATCTTGGAAATTAGCTTATTCATTATGTTTAATTTTAGGAAATGGTGCTCTTGCAGAACATTCTGAAAATGTGCATATTTCAGGAGTGTCAACGGGTAAGTCATTTTTTGTAATGTTTAAATTTCATGCATGACTTAAGTAGTAAATATTGAAAGCCACCTGGTATCTTATGAAGAGATATTTGGCTATAAAAATTATTACTGCCTTTTGCAGCATGTAATAAGGAATGAAGCAACTGGAACATGAAAAAATTCTCATAAGATAAAATTGATACCTGCATGCTCATGAACAGATTATGCCTTTCTAAGTGGACTGCTTAATTATTTTTCCATGCAAACATTGAACTAAGAGAAAAGTTGGTTTAAGTTGAATTGATATTTTCTTTCCATAGTAGAGTTTTTTGTGAAATGAAATTTATTGAAATGTAATTTTGGACACTGCGACTATCAAATAATATAAATCCAGGAGTTATGCGTTTCACCTGATTAGATTGAAGCAGTAACTGAAATTACTGTACACTTGACTGCACAGTTTCCTTAATACAAGAAAAAAAGAGTTTTAGAACTCATGAAACTGAGAAACTGATGAGATGCTGAGGGTATACAGGGTATAAAAACACTGCACATTGCTCGTAAGATTACTACATTCTGTTCCAGTAAATCACTCTTGGGCCTCTTCTGGGCAGCAGACGTGGCTGGGACTGTTCTGTGTTACTGATGTGACTGTGTGTCTGTTAAGGCATTAGGTGAGACCAGTCTATAGCCTTTGTTCTTCAGATGTTAAGCAGTGTCCGCTAAGCTGCTGGTCGTGTGTTCTGATACAGATACTCAGAGTGTGTGCAACTGGGAAGATAAACACTCTTTTTCAGTGGGTAAAAGAATACAAGCCTGATTCTTTTCATAGGAAAGCTTCTAGTAATCCCTGGAAATCACACAGATTTTCACAATTTTCTCCTAAAATGAGTCAAAATGTGAACTCATCCTTTTTGACAACAGCTTGCATGCGTTGCTGTAGTTACCCCTGTAGTATTGCTTCAAATATTACATTGCTACTTGTGCACATGGTTAAATTTTTGGATAAATGTGTGGACAGTGGGTGGTCTCTGTTACCCAGCACTACTTTCTTTTTCCCTTTTACCATTTGCCACACATGCTGTCAGAAGTCTAATTATAGAAGATCTTTGCTATCCATTCTTGTGCTGCATCATGGAGAAAATTGTTCCTGTGCAACGGTAGTAATGCACCAAGTATATCATATAGTATTTTCATGGCACACTGTAATTAAAAAATGACAGCACAGGTACTTGCCACTGTTGGAACAGTTGTTGCTGGAATTGCATTGTATGAGATACACAGCCTAAAATCTAGCTATGCAGTTTTCAGGATATGTTTTAACAACCCTTCACCTCATAGTTCAACAGTCATGTCACAGGTTGCGATACAGGCAGAAAAGCATCTGTTGGGTAAGAAGCGAATGGAATTTTTGACTCTGCTTTCACTACTTTGGCCAGCATGCTCGAACAGGCAGTGCCAAGAAGAGAACATAATGTCCTTTCCATGCAGGATAACAGCAGCTGGTAGACAGACCTTTTTAACTACTGAGAAGAAGATCCAGTGAGGACTTCCGTTTAAAAATAAATGTTAAATAAATAAAGCTATCTAGAAAAGTAGTTTGGTGGTCCTTTGTTGTATAATAACATTCCAGCTGGGGAAAAATGTCTTGCTCTTAAAGTTTCTGTCTTAATATAAAGTTAAAATTCTTAACTGGAGAATTTTGAGATAAGGGGGATATAGGGTTGGTCTGTTAATGAAAACCTGGAGAAAGTGTGTAGACAGACCTGGTGGCATTTTCCTTACAGTCTTCGTATGTACATCTTAAATGTTAGATTTTTATGGCTCAAGTATAAAAGATTTTGATCATATTTGAGTTCTTTCAAAACCATCTGGGTTTCCTAAACATTTTTTATTGAACTTGCAGATTATATGGTTCATCAAGCATACCTGGACAGCTTTATATTTATCAGAACAATTTTAAGCAGAGTTATGAAATAGAACCAAAAATATCTGGCTTTTAATCTTTCTAAATCCAACTTTAACTTGGTTTTGAAAACAAGCAAGTGATTTTCTTGGACAGTTGCTACTGAGAAGGGATTTAAAATGAAATTATTGTCTTGATGGTAGATTTCCTGTCATGCTGCCACTGTAAGGCTACATGACCTACCTTACTAAATTATGTTTTAATAGCACAGACCTCCTTGGTCTTTGGTATTTATGCTTCTGCTGTATATTATATCTGCCAAGTTACAGGTACACCTCTAATATATGAGCATGCTTTTTCTACCAGCAACAGTAATGGAGCGTTGAGTGTTGTCTCTTGTGTATAAGCTATCACTAGAGAACAAGCATGAAATATTTTCAGGTCTAACTTTGGGGTATGTTGTACCATAATTGTCACAACTGCAAAACCGTTATCCCCTTTTTTCCCCTCCTTTTCCCCCGGCACCCCTTCTTAAAGAACTTCTGCACTGGTGAAAACACTTGTTCATAACAAAAAAAACCCAAAAAACCCAGTCACTCCTTTTCACTGAGTGTGTCTCTGTATTGCAGAGCAAAGGGCATTTTAAATGAAACCTTTTCAGCTTGACCTGGAGGCAAAGATTCCTATGCCCTCTTCTCTTGTAGTTCTCCAAATAAGACTTTCAGTGGCTCCTGAGAGTTACAAATGCAATAATTATCCTCCCTATTCATGGTTTAGACTTTATCGCAACATTATTCTCGTTTTACTCTAAGCTGTTTTAAACACCTTCAGATCATTTATCCAGCTGCATTCATGTCCTTACCATGTCCAATATAATGCACACCTTATCATCTTGTGGTTCACATTGAAAGCTAATTCTTTTATCTTTTCAACTAATCTCCTGGCATTACTGTGAAGATAAATCCCTAATCTCCTTCTCCCTGCTTTTCTGAAGTGACTTTTTTCCTTGACATGTTGTTCACTGTTACTACAGGTACTTTACTGCTCTAGATATTGCTATACAGAATTTTTGCATAGGTTTCTTAATGATTTTCTTGTTGTAACTTGCAAGTTGGATTTGGTACTGTGAAGTTTTCACTGGCTGGCTTCTGTTTACCAGCCAACATCTTGTAGGTAGTTTACAGTCATGTTCCATAATGTGGGGTGGTGAACAAATTTCAGAAAGAAGGGAATAGGGAAAACTATTGTATGTGTTTTTAAAAAGTCTACAAGAAAGCCGGGGCACAGCTTATCCTCTCAGCATTTTTTTTGCCTATTATTTTCCACTTTAGTCTCTGAAACATCTCTGGTCCTAATTGGAGTGTTGCTGTCTATAGGACAGAGCTACAGGAACATAGCAAACAGTTGCAAGTAGAGTGTTAATAAAATAGAGGCTCACAAAGGAAAGAATTTAAAAGAGGTAAGAGATGGATGAGCAGAATTGCACAAAGAATATAAGAGACTTGAGAGGAATGAAGGCAAAGACAACGCCCATGTAGAAAGGCTTATGCAGGAGGGATTTGTTCCCACCCAAAAATCTTATGGCCACCAGTGTGAGATTTAAAAACATCTTTGGTACATGCATCACTGTGTCTTTGCTTCTCTATAATGCAGCTTTCCCAATTTGTTTTGTGCTTCTGTCTCAATTGCACACTTGTCTCCTTCCCCCACCCCTCCACCCCCACTGTCTTCTCTGGTTTTCATTCTGCTATTTTCTTATGTATTTTTTAGTATTTTAGTACTTCTAATAAATTATTCCAAACCTAGTCACTTTTTCTGTAATTTTAAGTTCCTGTAGACATAACTGATCTGTATGGTAAATGCCTGCAGGGCCACTAGCAACAGAAATTAAAGTGCGAATTCTCCACAACTTGCCATAAAGATGTTTGCCTCTGTTAATACATATTTGTATTTCACAATGTAAACATTTTTTTTGTTCTACATTCTCCATGCTTACAAACTTATGAAAAAAAATATGTTACGTTACATTCTCAAAAGCTTTAGAAGAAACATCCTTGTTAATCAGGTAGGGAATTGATTTTAAAAGGCTTGCTATTGTCTCTATAGAGTGCCTTTAAAACTGTTCTACTTCAAAAGGTTATCCTTGATTTTAAAAATCTTGCTGAGAAATTATTCTCTCTGAAAATGATAGCACTTCTGAAGTGCATCATCTACACAGTTGATCTTGACCTTTATACACTTCTGAAGCAAGTGGGAGATTTCTGTTGTCTCCTGAGTTATAAAGAAGTGATTTCAGTGCATGAATGTATGTTAAGTATTCAAGTACATTATCTAGCTAACCTGGAGGAAGGTTTCTTTGTAATTCCCTTCTCAAGTCTGTTCCCTTTTATTTTTGAACCCCCACTTTATCATATGCCCACTTTTATTTCAGTTTTGGTTGTTTGTTTCTATTTTTTTTCCTCTCTACAGTTACTGTTCACTCTACCCTGTATTTTACTGCCTGTGATCATTCTTGCTTCCTCATGCCCTTGTTATCATCTCCCTTCCCATATTGGATGGTGCTGGAAATGGTCATACTTTACCCTCAGCTCTTGAGAGTTAGCTTTTGTGGAAACAGAGAAAAAGCCATCTTAATTAAAGTAATATAGAAATATAGTGATATCGCTGGTATTGCAAAGTCAAAAAATCTGAATTTGAATAAAACTGGAAGTTTTCATGGTGCTCTGAAAGTGCTGCCTTGGTTGTACAGGTTTTCCATGTGGAACTTCTTCCATTCAAACTCATGTAATGAGTAAAAGTTACTGCTTGTAGCACTGCAGGGGTCGGATCAAGTAGACTGTAGTTGTCAGGGTGCACTGTGCCAACACAGGATGTCACAAAGCTAATTACATAGTAAATTAAAACTGCTATAGCAGTGTTTGGAGGTTGCTGTTCAGCAGATGCATTCTGTACATTTATAGCATGCTTAAGTTTTTTGGAGGTGAACTTTGTAAAATTGAGTGAGCACATTGGATGGGTTATTTTTATTTTCTAGTGTAAGGTTTTTGTCAGGCAGCTTTTAAAACTTCCTTGTTCTCTGTAGCAAGGTCTCATATGTCAGTTTGTAAACATGTAAAACCAGGTGAATATACTAGTAGTGTAGTTTTAGCCGAAGGCAACTTATTTTAACCTGAGCACTATTTCAGTAATAACAAAGTAGTGCATGGAATTGCTTGACAAACATCTACAACCTTGGTGCAAAATGTTACATGCATTCTTCTAGTTTTTTTGCAAGATTTTGTTTGAACTTGTTGAAACTGATATTTTACTTTCAACATTTAATTGTGAATAACCAGGTTTTCTTCTCAGTACTTCCATTTCCTTGTACCTTACATGCTGTAAAGTATATCCAGATCATTCATACAGGAGTAGTCTTCCAAAATATCATAGTGTTAGAGCACCACCTATAGGGTTTCCTCAAAATTAAAACAATAACGTTTCCAGAGAATAACTGATTGAATAGCAAATAAATAATATCTTTCTGTATTTTGAGAGTTTTTTGTTCCTAGATCCTAGGACAGGTCTTATGTTCTGTATCTAAAGTATGTTAATACTAAACTGTGCAGCCATGAATGAAGCTTTGATAAGAAACATGAAAAACTATATAAAGCAATGTGTTCTTTCAGCTGTACCTGATAACAGTAAATCTACTGTTTTATTTTTGTTTCTAGATTTTGGTATTTAAGCTAATACAGAAAATTCAGACATATGCGAGCAAACAGTAGTTTTAAACCTATTATTAGAAATGTATTGGTTATGTCATATAGAAATGTTTTAAGTAACAATAATAATTCAGGAACATAACTTTTTATTGTTTAAGAGCTAGATAATTTCAAGTCCTCATAGTCTTGAAAAAGATATCTGAAAAGCTTGATTATGCATAAAAATAAAAATAACCTGTTTACAAAATATATTATCGCAACTTTTGCACTATTATAAATGCAGTTCCTTCTTAATTGTGTTTGGTCACGGCATCATTTCTGATTTTATTTTAATCAAATACATATAAAGAACTGTCAAAACTTTTGATCATCCAACAATAATGAAAATATTTCCTCATTTGTAATAGTTCTTTTGTTTAAACTGTAGTGTGTAACTGATTATGCTATGGTAAACTTTGAGAGCTCACAAGTTTTGGATTAGCAGTGAGGAAGTTGTAAAATAAAAGCACAGAGTGCAGTTATTTTTAATGTGAGTTCTGACCTTTGAAATTTCATCATAATTTCAAGCTCTGTAGTGAGAGTATTCTGGCCTTCCTATTTATGTGAAGGTTGAGAATATGCAATATGACAGGTGTTGGATATAAGGCTGCTAAGGGAGGGGAACAGTTGTGTGGTTTTGTTTGGCTGGCAAGTACATTACTTGAAATAAAATCAGCATAGCTGAGAACACTCCAGTAAAAGGAACAAGCAACTGAGTTAAGGCCAATGCAGAAGAAAGCTGCATCTATAGTAAAGTAAGAATACAAATGGCTGAGTTACTTCACTTGCATAGACTAAGCCCTATATGTATAAGCTTTCTAGTCCATTTTCAGAAATGTAGTTACGCAAGTCACTTTTAAAAATAATCTCTTGTGAACCTAACTTTTAATATCTGTACATGAAAGTGTGCTGCAGTAAGTGCTCTTTGCATTCTAAGCATTTGGAATTGTGTGTATGAAGCTCATTTCCATGCTAAAGGGCTGAAAGGGGGTATTTAAATGATGGCCAAGCACTGGGTCTTCCTAAGATAGGAAATTTCATATACTTGATTATTTTATATAGTTTCTTTTTCACCTTCTAATGCATTTGTTCAGTATAATGTATAAATGTGTGACTAAATTGAACTGAATCTTTGTGAAGGCTTAAAAAAAATAGGAAATAGAAGATATTTTCATTTTTATAATAAAGGCTGTATCGAATAATCTTTTTTCATCTGTACTATTAATTGACATTAGTATAATGCACTGGCAACACTGGAAAACATCTTTTGAAGTGCATTCCATTATAAATTCCTTTAGACATTGTTTTTATTGCTGTGTCATTTAACTCAGTGTGCTATTTTCCCTGATTAGCACTGGTTAACTTTTTTTCTGGCCTACTAGCTTTTTAAAAACAAAATTAATCAAATTGCTTTCAACGTATATGGTTTGTTTGGGTTTTTTTTTAGCTTGTGGAGATATTCCAGAACAAATTAGATCACCAAGCGGGACAATCACAAGTCCAGGTTGGCCTTCTGAGTATCCTGCCCGAATCAACTGTAGCTGGTACATCCATGCAAACCCAGGGGAAATCATTACTATAAGGTAACAGTGCTCCTGTGTTAACCACATGGATTAAAGAAGTACTGACTATATATTTTTAAATGCTAATTTTGTATGTACCGGCTTTCTTTTCCTTCCTGTAAACATAGGATTTCTGGTATGCCTGTTTTCTGCCTTCCCTTTTAATTGATTTGCTCTCACACAGCCATGTAACATTTGTTTTCAACTGGAGAACTGGCAACTGGAAAACTGTCTGTGTGCTCATTTGTTTTTAATATCTCTGAAATCTGAGAATTCTGCTTTAAAAATGTGCAGGGAAATTCTGTAACGCTTCTGCTTTAAAGTCTCATGATGTGATTAAAAATGACAGGTACAAATAGTAAATTAGTAGATATTATTGCAGTTTTGGAAATGCTGAATTTTGAGGCAGGGAGCTCCTCCGTTTCACGTATCTTGTGACTTTTCTAAAGAAGTAATGTAAAAGAGTTGCGTGTAGGTTCAGGTTCTCATCAGTTCATTCCCCATTACTGCCACAAGGGAAATCAAGGCTTGTTTTAGCATCAAGATACAAATTAGTACCGCTTCATAGGCTGATCATGAAACTGCATTAGCTGCAGATTTACTTCAGTTTCCAGAACAGACTTGCTGACCTAAGAAGCAGCTCTTCATTATGAAGTATTTGCTGTGACATCAATTACACATTTAAAGTACAGCTTTTTAATTTAAACAGTTTCTGCTCAATATTAAATTGGCATAAATGCAATGTAAAGTAGGTAGAACTGAATGCTTTCTAACCTTTTTCATACTGTTTAATAAAACTTTGAGGGTTTTTTTTCCTTTCAAGCTGTTTTCTTCCACTCATACATTTCATATTTTGTTTCTGGTTTACTGCTCTGTTGTCTGTACAGACCTGGTTTGCCCAGACTCTCTCCCCTTCACACTTCATTACCACAGCAGTGTGTCTTGATGTAGTTGTAGCCATACCATGACATTCCATGACATATCCGTTGGGTAAGCAAATAGTGCTGCTGGAAGAAAATCTTATCTGAAATCATAGTTCTGAACAATTTAGCTGTATTTATGATGTCAGGTCATATTGGCTAAATGTTGCATTACCTTAAACCACTTAGTAGTATATGAAAGTCATATTAAGTGAGACTTAAAAACAATTTCATGAATGGATTTTTTTTTTTTTGTTAATTTTAAATGAAGGTTTAATATTTTTGTAGCAAAACTGAACTTCAAGTACTGCAGGCAATAGTCTGGTTGATAGAATGGATTTTTGCTGTCCTCATAATGTAAGAGTATCATCACCACAAGGTTAAATTGTATTCTTACATGGATAGAGAAGCCATGCTTTATTTCAGAACAAAAAAGAACTTGGAGCTAATTTCCATTTTTATGTGTAGTAATTCATCAGCTTAGTTGTGTATTATGCTGTTGAGTAGCAATTTTGACCTTTTTTGTTTGTTCCTTTCTTTCAGCTTTCAAGACTTTGATGTTCAGGGATCACGACGATGCAGCTCAGATTGGTTAACAATTGGAAGCTACAAGAATATCGAAGGCTATAGAGCATGCGGCTCCTCCATTCCTTCACCATACATCTCTTCACAGGATCATGTTTGGATCAGGTTTCATTCAGATGACAGCATCTCCCGAAAAGGCTTCAGATTGGCCTACTTTGCTGGTATGTTTCAGATGATACCTAGTACAGTTTTATGGTTTCATTTATTTGTGTCCTGTTTCAAGAACTGCTTCCTTGTAGGGGGGTCCAGTATATGTATTTTTTGTAGTCAGTTCAAGGCTTAGTGAAATCAGGGAAGAGTTCACTATTAATAGTAGGCCACTGGAAGATTTTTAAATATAGTTTAAGATTCAAGATGTTTTCATTAGACAAAAATTAGTTTAGGATAGTTGGGTAGACTTCTGAGTACCATAAATATGGCAAGAGAGGGAAAAAATGGCAGGAAATTTTTTACGTTTAGTATAGAAATTGCGTAATCTTTTCCCATCTCCAGAAGATGTACTGTCTTCAAATAAACTAAAACATTAAACCTCCCCAACATTATTAATAGGATAGGTTACTCTGGCCAAGTACAGACATGGTTCTGTATGTGAAAATTTTTTTGGGGTAATCCCAAGTATGCGATATAAGCTAGTTACTGGTAGTAGTAGTTTGGGACTGTTTTCTAGGCAGGAAGCCAGTCATGTGTAAAGACTAGTTCCAAACTTCTTCTGGCCTTATGAGGTGTTACAGTTTTATGTAATAACATGATTATGGTGTTCTACCCTAAATACTGGATTAGATTCTTCTTTGTTTTCATAGTGGTTTCACATTCTATTACTCCCTCCAAGGGTGTGCTTGTATCCACCATCTGGCCTGCTCCAAATCTCTGTATACCAACTTTTTACTCTTTTCCATAAAAAAGTTCATACTCTTCCACCTGTCCACTGCCACCCATCAGAACTATTCCACCAAGATTCAGTAAAACTAGCCCTGATCTCCTCTAGCCTAAGCCATATTTGTTCCTGTTGAGTATTCAGCACTCTTTCTACGTGGTGGCTTCCTCCACACTGTCAGCCTTTCACAAACCTGAAGTTTCCAGGGGTTGTCCTTCTTGCTTTATCACCTATTTCCAGGCCTACAAAAAGGTTCCCTCTACTGGCTCCTTGCACCTTAGCAAGTCTTCAGAGAAGTAATGCATGCTTTACTTTATCTTTGTTGATGGCTCAGCTTTCAGGACAGCGTTCTACCTAGGTTTTGCTTACCGTCTCGCCAAAAAAGATGACAAGATGGAAGGGAAAACCACTGTCTCCTCTACTGCTGTTCCTGCTAACTGCCCTTGTGCACACTGTTCTCCTGTGTGAAACATCAGCTTCTCCCCTGTTTATCTCCCTTTCCTTGCAGGCACAGAGGAAAGGCAGTGTTACTTCCTGAGGGGCTTTGGGAAGGAAGGACATTTTGAATATGGACATAGAATGGGTAGGGGAGGCAAGTCACAGGCTCAGTAAAGTTTTTCTGAAAATCCTTTGCGTTTCCTCCAGTCTTGAAACAATTTCATTATGTAACCCCATCTGGAAGAAGCTGTAAAGTTTCTAACATCAAGCTGTTTTTTTCAGTTACTTGATTTCTTCTTTTTAATGTTATAGAGTGGTAGTCAGTACTTAAGACTTAAATCCTGTGGTTTTAAATGTCTTGTTTTAAAAAAGAAAAAAAAGAAAAACAGGTTTGTTTTTTGGAGAAGGATGTTCATTTTTTTAAAAACAAATCCTACCAGAACTTTGGTTTGAGCTTGGTCCTTGTGCTTGACACAATACTTCGGAAGTATTTAATGATTGAGGTGGAAATGTAGTGTTTCAGTGATCAGAGTAGTCTTCTAATGTTGTAAACTGACCTGCGTGTAGCGAAAGACTTGAAAAATCTGCTTTAATAATGATTGTGTTGGCTTGCGAGTGTCAAAGGAGACTCCTGAAATGCTAACATTTTTGCTACATGTTCAACTGTGCCATTATGGGTTGTTTTTTTTTATTTCTGCTCATTAGCATCATTAGTGCTCGCTTGAACGCCTCAATGTACTATTTAATTCATTGTTGTTAAGGCTACTCTCAAAGGTGATGTGATCTTAGAAAAAGGGGAAAAATAGTAATACTTATATGAATGCAAGTTAGGCCAACTTGTGCTGCAACGATAAAAATAATTAGCTTATAGGTGCAAAAGGGACTATCATGGAGCCCCATGTTTAAAATCTGATGTGGAAGACAGACCATGTGAATTCTTTAAATTCTTGTTTAATATCTTCAAAAAACCAAAACAATAAGAACGAAAAAAGCATTACAGTTTAGGAAGGTTGCTTGACTAGAAAGTAAATTTTGTATCACTTGTCTTTCTTCCCTCTGTTTTACTCCCATCACTTTTAAATTATCAGCTTATTTAATTATGATTATTGGAATGAGTTTACTGATAGTGATGTGGAGTGGAAAACAATAAAAGTACAGAGGTCTGTGGTCACTGTAAAGGTGTGGATGGATTGTTGCGATAATCCTTTGGCTACAACTGCACTTGGGTTCTGCTAATTATCTTCTGCTATCCTGAAGTCTTTTGTGGTACAGCTTTCAAATACAGTCTTATTTGTGTATATTTTACTATCTTATAACTCTAATTTTTGATTAATATATAAACCTTCCTTATGACTTTGGGATCAGTGATTAAAAGTGCTAAGTCAGGATCAAATAAGCAGCTCTTTTCTGGGATGATTAAAAGCCTGCAGAAGGAGTATAGCTTATGTTGAAATTACAGGGGTTTTTGTTACTACAATACTGCCATTAATATTTACAGCTCCATGTTATAGCTTCCTGCTCAACTTTTTCCAGGTTCTGCAGGGTAAGAAGCATTGAACTAGAGTATCATCAGTACTTGAACAAGTTCAATGACTCTTCTCATGCATATTCTACTGTATTGCCCTCTGCCTATAGAGCATAGTCATACAATTTAGGCAGGACGAGTCTAAGAGTTCAGCTTTAAAAGTTTGAAATTCAAGGCCAAGGTTCTAAGTATTTTCCATACTAATACTATGAATGATATGTATGTGTGTATAATATATAAAGAATACAAATATAGATGCTTATGTCACAGAACAGGAAGATCATACTGTTTACACTAAAGTGTAAATCACTTAATTATTTATATTATTTGTATTATTTAATCACTTAAATAATTTTGCTCTCCTTTCACTCTTGTCAGCAAATTTGTTGATTTAAAAGCTCTTTAGCAGTGCTTCTAACTGCTGTCGCTCCTGTTGGGTTTTTCCTGCATCATTTTTAAAAACCTTCGCATTTGTGAAATTTTTAAAATGTTGATGTTGCACCTTTAAAAAAAATATTTCAAGTTAAGAGTATTTCTTTATAATGCTTTATAAGATACTAAAACAGGTTCGGTATCACTTGACCTATTACAGCAGATTAGTTGCAGCAAGGGAAATTCTTTATCATTTCATGTGGTTAAGTACTGGAACTTTGAAAATACTTGATTGGACAAGGCTCTGAAGAACTGCAGTTATGCTTGCTTTGAGCAGATGTTTTGGTTAGGTGACCTCCAGAGATCCGTTCCAATCTGAACAGTTCTCTTGTAAAACAAGATAGAGCCTGCTTCTCCTGTAGGGCCATCTGCATTGCAGAATTTTTTGAATTTTTTTTGAGGATTGACCTTGGCAGTTTGTTTTGTAGCAAATTTTGCAGTCTGTACCATGTTTTTAGAAATTGCAGTGATTTTAAATGATACAACAGTATTTCACTCAGCTAAGTTGGTGCAGGGCTGAAATACCTTGCTTCCCAGCAGTGCTTCTGTTTTTAACGTAGCTTGAACTTTAATAAATGAAGGCCTGAAAAAAATATTCTTATAAGTGTGGTAGTAGACAGTAGACCACATTTTCTTAAATAAAGGTGTTTCTTGATTGTTTAGTTTCCTTCAGAGTGAGTAAAAAAAAAATACCAAAGAAACCCCACACTGCCATGTTTTCTGGACCACTACTTGGATCATTAACTTTTAAATTGTAATTTTATATTCAGGCAAGCATGTGTTTCTGTATTTGCTGCACTCTCCTCTTACTTATTGGAAGAGAGACAGGAGTAAACAGTGGGAAGAGGTGAGG
This sequence comes from Psittacus erithacus, assembly GCA_009867235.2. Taxonomy (NCBI): domain Eukaryota; kingdom Metazoa; phylum Chordata; class Aves; order Psittaciformes; family Psittacidae; genus Psittacus; species Psittacus erithacus. Next base: position 21,376 of record WYDI02016410.1, read on the forward strand.
ACAGAGGTTTCGTTTTGGTTGGTGATAATGGTTAATGTTCAACTGTTAGCTTCTCTCTTGCCATAGATTCTTCCATACAAAGTAGGAACCTATGAAAACAGGAGAGAGACAGGTCTGACTGCTTTTACAAGAAAGAATTCAAGGAGGTAACTGGTACTGCAGGACAAAATGTTTCTGTATTTCAGATGAGAGGGAGGAAACAGTATTTTGTGACTTAGTTTTAGCATGTAGAAGTCAGATTTTTCAATCACTATATAGGAGCGTTGTTTTCTTGCTTAGGTTGAAGTTATTCGACTGAATGACGCTAAGGATGAGGCTCACGCTGATGTGCTGTCAGACCTTCAACTTGAAAAAAATTGTTTTATCTTGGAACTTACTGATTACTCTGATTTACAGAGACATTAAATAGTTGTTTTGCCATTCTGAACTACCTGGTGCAGCAGATAAATACGTGACAAACCATAAAGTGCTAAATCTAAAAGAGATTTTTTTTTTTTTTCTTTCAGGAAAATCTGATGAACCAAATTGTGACTGTGACCAGTTTCATTGTGCTAATGGGAAGTGTATTCCAGGAAGTTGGAAATGTAATAACATGGATGAATGTGGAGACAACTCGGATGAAGAAATCTGTGCCAAAGCTAATCCTGCAACCGCTTCTTCCTTTCAACCTTGTGCTCACAACCAGTTTCAGTGTCTTTCTCGCTTCACCAAGCTTTACACTTGCCTTCCAGAATCTTTAAAATGTGATGGTAACATTGATTGTCTTGACCTAGGAGATGAAATAGACTGTGATGTGCCAACATGTGGGCAGTGGTTAAAATATTTCTATGGTACTTTCAGTTCTCCCAACTATCCTGACTTCTATCCACCTGGAAGCAACTGCACCTGGCTGATAGACACTGGTGATCATCGCAAAGTCATATTGCGATTCACTGATTTTAAACTTGATGGTACAGGTTACGGAGACTATGTCAAAATATATGATGGACTAGAGGAGAATCCACGGAGGTTGTTGCGTGTGCTAACAGCATTTGACTCTCATGCTCCCCTCACAGTTGTTTCATCCTCAGGACAGATACGAGTGCATTTTTGTGCTGACAAAGTAAATGCTGCCAGAGGATTCAATGCAACCTATCAAGTAGATGGCTTCTGTTTGCCCTGGGAAATCCCATGTGGTGGCAACTGGGGTTGCTACACAGAGCAGCAACGCTGCGATGGCTACTGGCACTGTCCAAATGGAAGGGATGAAACCAACTGCACTATGTGCCAAAGAGATGAGTTTCCCTGCTCTCGAAATGGTGTTTGCTACCCTCGCTCAGACCGCTGCAACTACCAGAATCATTGCCCTAATGGTTCAGATGAAAAAAACTGTTTCTTCTGTCAGCCAGGAAATTTTCATTGTAAAAATAACCGCTGTGTGTTTGAGAGCTGGGTTTGTGATTCTCAAGATGACTGTGGTGATGGCAGTGATGAAGAGAATTGCCCAGTCATTGTGCCCACTAGAGTAATAACTGCAGCTGTCATTGGAAGTCTTATTTGTGGATTGCTGCTTGTCATTGCACTGGGATGTACTTGTAAATTGTACTCACTCAGGATGTTTGAGCGAAGGTAAGTAGAAGAGATGGCCTTAAGAACTTAAAAAGTATTTTCATCTTTTGTTGTTACACTTGAAACATTTTTATGCTGGAAGTCATTGTATGTGATTTCTAAAGGCATTGTTCCTTCTTCAACAGTAAAAATAGATAAGTTAATCATAGAATATATTAAGTTGGAAGGGACCCAGGACTACCTAAAACTAAACCATATGGCTTAGAGTGTCATCCAGATGCTCCTTGAACTCTTGACAGGCTTAGTGCTCTGACCACTTCCCTGGGGAGCCTGTTCCAGTGACTGATCTACCCTTTCAGTGAAGAAAAGGGATAGAAGTATTCTGATCACTTAACTATTGAGAGTTAAGCTTTCAGATTTTTTTTACCAAAAAGAAAGTGTGGGAAAGCTGCCTTTCTGCAACTAGATATCTCAATTGTGTATTTAACAGCATGTTTTTTTCATTGTAGACTATCCATACCAGGATTACACATTCAATTTTTATAAAATAATATAAGCATCTCTCATGCTGCCCTTTTATATTTAGCCCATGGGTTGTGTTTTTAAGACTTAATTATTGGGTTGGTTTTGTTCGTGTCTTAGCTGGACAGACCCATAGGAATGGCTTACAAGGACTTACTGTATATTCTTTGTCAATTAAATTTCAATTAATCTGCTGAAATTTACTACTTCAAATTATAATAGTCTGATGTAATTTTAAATATATATATGCACACACATCCTAGACTTATATTATGAAATCTCTTTTCTCTTTGAAAGATCATTTGAAACTCATTTGTCAAGGGTTGAGGCTGAACTGTTAAGAAGAGAAGCTCCTCCATCCTATGGGCAGTTAATTGCCCAGGGTTTAATTCCACCAGTTGAAGATTTTCCTGTTTGTTCACCAAATCAGGTAAGATTCCAAAATAGCAGGCAGACCATTTAAATTTTGAAGAGATTGAAATAAAGGTATTTTAACTTTTAGTTGCATTTTTCCATAGCATTTCCTTTTCTTCTTTTCAGGCCAATACTGTTATACTAAGGATTCACCACTGGAGAAAATAACGATACAGTACACAGTTTTCTTAGCAGGCTTTTTTGTTGTTAATGAATGCCAGTAATGTGCACAATAGAATCCCTCTTGAATGAAAAGGGATAGATTAGTAAATGTAGTTGTATGGTCTGCATTGATGATGTTGTATAAGTAAAGTTTGCAAGATAGAGCTTCAGAATTTGGGAAAGAAGAATTGAGACTTCTAATACAAAATGGTAGTTCATATCCACTGTGCATATACAGTTAGGTACCGTCATGCCTACTGTGCATAGAAAAGATGATGGCAAAGGCAGCGCTGTAATTTATAAAATCAACGAAAGTGAGTAACAAAGTAAGAACTAGTAAATACTAGAACTAGCACTTAATAGTGTCTAGCCATCTTGATTCTCAGATGGATCATTAGCACAATTCTTAGTTGGTTGATGAATGAAATTTCTATCAAAACAACTTTCTCATTTAAAAAAAAGACAGTTATAGTGCTCTTTGGAGAAACAAGTCCTCAGTCTAAGAATCCTGCTGTGGTGCTATATTAGAGTTGGCATTAACTTGCATTTATGTGTTGCAGTTAATACAGCAAGGTTTACTGTTAGCTAATATTGCTAAGCATTTAAGAATAATAGTTACAAGACCATAAGAAGGGGAACAGGTTTGTTGTTTTGTTGGTGGGTTTTTTGGTTGGCTTTTTTTTTTCCTAATTTTGAACAGAACTGTTTTTAATTCACTTACTCTGTTATTCACTTATCCCTGTTTAAAACTTAAACAGGGGGAGTTTAGATTGGGTATAAGGAAGAAATCCTTTACTGTAGGGGTGGTGAGGCACTGGAATGGGTTGCCCAGGGAAGTTGTGAATGCTGCATTCCTGGCGGTGTTCAAGGCCAGGTTGGACAGAGCCTTGGGCGACATGGTTTAGTGGGAGGAGTCCCTGCCCATGGCATGGGGTTTGGAACTAGATGATCTTAAGGTCCTTTCCAGCCCTAACTATTCTATGATTCTATGATTCTGCCATAGATTTTACTTTCTGTTTCACATGTACATGTTCACAAGCGGCAGCTGTGATCTGTCACAAAGGATTTGCAGATGAAAAGGGGAAAATAAATTACAATTCGCTTGAGAGACTTCAGAAACATACCAGAAAGAAAATACTGTGAAGATTTTTTTTATTATTATTTTTAATTTTTTAGCTAAATTACCACTAAACTTTATTAATAAATGTAATTCCTCTAGCAGAGCTAACTTAAAACTAACTGTTTCCTGCTCATCCCTACCATGTATGCAATTATTCAAGTTTGGTGAATGTGAAGGCATTTAGAAACCAGTAACATTTTCAGATATTGCTTGCTCAGACCAGGTTTTCATCATGAAACGCCACAAAGGTGGCCTAAAGATCTTGGTTTTTACTACAGTGAAATCTCTTGATAGAGAAGAGAGTTCTGGAAAACCCAGACATGTAGTAATACATCTGTGAATATTTTCAAAATCATGGGTATCTGGCAGATCTTCTACCCTGGTATTTGAGAATTGAGACACTTAGCTGAGGCACAAGTAAGGGATCCCCAATTCAGAGGTTCAGTATGTTTGTGTTGCCTTACAATTTAAAAGATTCAAGCAAAGTTTTAAAAAGAAAAAATCAGGCATGCATTGTTTTATAGCTTAAGGACTAGCAAAATACTTACTAAATTGGGAAGTGTATGGTTTAGAACACATAAAATAATTTTAATTAAACAGAAGCATTAAAGCATTTTGAACCAAATTAACTGATTATGCCAGAATGGGAAAAAAAGTCAAACTACAAGCCCCTGCTAGAGAGGATATTTAATTTAGTCTCTATTCTAGGCAGCCCCATGGCAGTGAATAAGGAAAGGTCACCTCTGTTAAATCTTTCTGCAAGATTTGATTTTTAAACTAACTTTTTGAGGCTTGTTTCTGTGTACTGTAAAATCCACAGTGACTGCTTTATTTTCTTGGTAAGATTGTATGAACCAGATCCTGCATACCTGTTGTGCTGGGTTTCCTGTGGGTCTGTGGATGTACTTTTCTGTAAGCAATGTTCCATATTCAGGTTATAGTGCCTTGGTTTCACTTTGCCTTTATTTAGAGGTCCATGATTTTGGCAGAAACCTTTTCTTTTCATTGCTCTTTTGTTCTGCTTTTTCTGCCATACGTATTTTTGCTTAATTTCCCTGTTCATACTGTTTTTGCCTCAAGAGAATCTAGACTTTTGTCATTTCTGCTTTGTTTTTAAGATAGCAAATTGCTATGTACATCAGATCCTTAATACTAAATAGGTGACATCTTTTTAATATGTAAGTTTCTACATTTAACTTTGTGGTTTTGCACTGTAGTTATCCTACTTTTGTTAGAACAATGACAACACACTGTCAACACTTGATTGTTGCTTGTCTTTTCATATAGGCGTCAGTTCTGGAAAACCTGAGACTGGCAGTACGATCTCAGCTTGGATTTACCTCAATCAGACTTCCTATTGCTGGCAGATCAAGTAACATTTGGAATCGAATTTTTAATTTTGCAAGGTCACGTCATTCTGGATCGCTGGCATTGGTCTCAGCAGATGGAGATGATGTTGCCAGCCAAAGTACTAGTAGAGAAGCTGAAAGAAACAATACTCACAGAAGTCTGTTTTCAGTGGAATCTGATGACACAGATACAGAAAATGAAAGAAGAGACACAGCAGGAGCAGTTGGTGGCGTTGCTGCCACCTTGCCTCAGAAAGTCCCTCCTGCAACAGCAATAGAAGCAACAGTCGGAGCGTGTGGGAGTTCCTCTGCTCAGAGCGGCAGTAGTGGTAACACGGATGGTGGAAGAGAAGCGACAAGTGTAGAGCCCCCAAGCACAAGTCCCGCACGTCACCAGCTCACTAGCGCACTAAGTCGTATGACTCAAGGCTTACGCTGGGTACGCTTTACTTTAGGGAGATCAAGCTCAGTGAATCAGAACCAAAGTCCTTTGAGACAGCTTGATAATGGGGTAAGTGGAAGAGAAGAGGATGATGATGTTGAAATGTTAATTCCAGTCTCTGATGTAGCATCAGACTTTGACATGAATGACTGTTCAAGACCTCTGCTTGATCTCGGCTCAGATCAAGGACCAGGGCTTAGACAGCCTTACAGTGCAACACATCACGGTGTAAGGTCATGCAGTCGAGATGGCCCCTGTGAGAGCTGTGGCATCGTACACACTGCCCAGATACCTGACACTTGCTTAGAAGCAACAGTGAAAAATGAAACTAGTGACGATGAGGCATTATTACTCTGCTAGGTACGGATTGTTTAGGAAAGATTGTGTACAAGTTGGAGCAATATCTGTCATTGTTTTGTACTTCACAGTTAAAACTAGATTTTAGTTTTAAAAAATCCAGGACAACATTATGTTAAAGCTATTTTAGCCTGTGTGGTTGATTAAACTTTTCTTATACTGGATGATATTATGGAACTATTAGAGTGAACATTTTAATGGCTCTGAATACACGATGTGTGTATCCAGTATAATCTGATTACTCTTTAAACTGAAGTTATCCCAGTTAGTTTCAAATTTAGTTTATCCTGGTACTGTAGTTCAAACCAGAAACACAGCTGCTCAAGACTTATTTGGCTGCCTGTTTAACCCCATATTAACAGGTGAATTTGTGCAGAATTATTTTCCTTTAGGAACTGACTCTGTTGTATTGTTGCCAACATACTTGTAACTTAATATACTAAATACTGGTAAGGATTGTTAAATGTAAAATACGTATTTTTCTTTGAGTTTATACAACACTTTGTCTAAATATTCTTGAATTTCATCATAATGTGAACTTATTTAAAGGGAGGAGAAACTTTCTTCAGCACCATTCTTTTTCTTCCAGAAGTACAAAATGCAATGATTTGTGAAATTTAGATATAATAGATAAACTGATGGCAAAAGCTTTTATAGCACTGACTTTCCTAAACTGCAGTCTAACATGGTACAGCCAAATAGTACGTAAAATCCCCAGTCATTAGTCTTTTCAATTTGAAGTAAAAAAGGGCCAAAGATACTACAATACGTGTTAGTTCTTTAAAGATCTGCTATGTACAAATACACTACAGAACAAGTTCCAACTGGTAATAGATCTTTCCCTAATGCTGTAGGGTATAAAGCTTGTTTGGACTCAAGGGATTTGCACTAAAATAATATTAAGGTCTCTAATGAGCTTAGTGCACAAGCACTATCACTTTAAGTACTATTATTGTCTAATATTGCAATGGCTATATATTTCCATGGCTCTTTTCTTGGGGTGTTGCATTTTTGTTGCGATTGAATTTGCTTTACTAATTCCCTATTTATTCGTTGTATTTAAAAACTGGTTTACTTGGTTACAGACTGGTTGTTTAAAAAAAAGGAAATCCCGTTTAGTGTATTTTTTTATGCTATTACATGTTGGAGCAAAACAGATCAGTGGGAAAAAAGCTCCTAACTTCCAATTTTGTGATAAGCAGGTTAATATGTGGCTACTAGCGTGACGAGAACCTACACCTTTTAAAAACAAAAATGTCAACTACTGTTTTATTTATTCTTTGCCAGTCTGTTTTTAGTAGGCTTAAAGATCCAGTATGAAATGTATTTGTGTGTGATTGTATGCTATTTATTAAATTTTAAATACTTTGTTGAATGTCATTTTAAAGCATGTTTAAAGTCTTGTGCATTTCTGTCGTGTTATGCTGTCAGGCAGAACTGACTAAAATGTTTTAATATGTATCAAAATTAAATTGCATTTTTGTTATGTTTTTGAGGTACTTTTAAAGATAAATCCAAGGTCTGTCTGGCTTTTTATTTTTGTTTTATTTTTTTTTTCTTTTTAAATCCTCATCTCTGAAGTACAAATCACATGCAGAAGAAACAAACAATTGAATGGACTCCAAAGTGTATATATCTTCTCCCTCTTCTCTTCAACCACAGACACTGGGATAAGAAAAATAAACAATTTTACCACCCAGTTGATTCTATTCATGAGAATTAGCAGGTAAATTCTGAGTTCAGGACACATGATGTAGATTTGTGCTTTTGAGGAACCTTATGTGCAATACAGTTGTAAAAGATTCTATTATAATAACCCATGTGGTTTTCAAGTTTCAGAACAGATCACATCACACTGGTACCAGATCAGGTACAGACTGGCCCATAAGTACACATACTCGAGTAAAAGTCATCAATGGCCATTTTTATTCACATTGAATAATATCTAAATCTGTGGGTAACCTTTAGTCTGATTTCAGTAGCATTGCTTATAGAGCAGGCAACTTTGCAATATGAACATGGTAACACACCCTGAAATAGATGTGAACAGTATGTCCTGGTATAAAATACTGGGTTTTTAAACCTTCCTAACTGTCATTAGAAAGTGGTTATGGAAATGTTTGTCCCTGAGGCAGATAACATTTTGAAGAAACAGTCTTTACAGAATACTTTTGGTGTTAAACACACACATAATGACCTAAATATCTCCCATTAGATGCCCAAATAGCATGTACCTATGGACTCCATCCTGCAGATGTAAAAAGAACACAATGTTTAATTTGTTCTACGGAGAAATGCTACACATTTAACTGAAGCTGGATTTGATTGAGAATTTGGAAAATTGTAAATAAAATTCATATTTGTATGAGGCTAATTTGTTGCAGTGATTTTTTTTTTGTTTTTTTTCCCTTAGTGATTTTAAATAAGTGCTCAGTTTTGATTAATGTATTGGTGATTGGTGGGAGGGGAAGGGGCTGGTTTGTTTTCACTGAGAGTTCCATTAAGGCGTATTACTTTTTTTTTTATTCTGGAGAGCTTGAATTAGTGCCTTGTTTAAATCATTCTTGATTTAGCTTTGCTACAGTGCTGGGGCATTTTGAACAAACATCAGAATGACTCACTGGAATTATCTTCTTTTCTGCAATAAATCACTTTCATCCGAAGGCTTTGAAGAATGTAGGTTATTGTGAGGCAACTTTTTTCCTCATGTAAAGCTAAGCGTGGAAAGAGTCTGTCATTGTTTCTTTTCACATATCACACTTGTCACTTGATTTGCATTGAAACTTGGGCGGCTGAGTGAGCTTCAGATGCTGCAAAGGCTTGTTTTGTTTCCAAAGTAAAAGTCCATTTTCTGGACAAGTTCAGCAAGTATTGCTGGTAAATCATCTTTCAAAACAGGTTCCTGGAGAGGATGCTGGAATTAATTACAGTATCTTGTATTCCACTCCCTGTCTAAATGCCAAAGCAAGAACTTGTGGCAAAGCTTGGATTCAGTCTAGGGAAGTCACAGATCAAGTTTGGGACACAAATACCTTCTCAGTGACTCTTTACATTAAATACTCACTGCAGATCAGAGTTAATCACAGTTTTTCCTGTTAGGATGAGGTTTTGCTTTCTTTCTGAAAAGTGAATGTTTACTGGCCTGTTTCAATCTCCTGCAGTAATTGTCAAATTACCAACAGCTTTAATATTCCTGTAGCTGTGATGAGGCTTTTTGTGGGTTTGCTCCGTTGGTTTGTGAGGTTTTTTTGTTGTATCTCTTTTATTTCCTACCTGTGTGTTTCTGAAAATAAGCAGTTGGTAACTGCACACCCCCAGGACATGAGCTACAATTCAGTTGCCCAAAATATGGTAAGTACTGAAATGACAAGGGGATGTCTTTCTTGTCCCGTTGCCAAGTCACTGGAAGTATGGAGAAATAAGCAGATTGATAGCTAAAACTCTTTCCTGTCTCTCCTCTTTTAGGATTTGACTACTGTAGTTAGCTTTCCCTCATCAAAGTAAAGACCTTCATTACTGGATTTCATACAGATAAGTTTTATAGCAAAACATTATTTTCAAGTCAATATATTCGTCCAGTTGAGGCTTCATTCACATCCACTACCACACTATAGATTTTTTTGGCAAATAGTAACTTTGGGGAAGAGAATGTATTTGCTAAATTGAAGTATTATTTAATAATTCAGATAGACAAGACTTCCTCTGTCACTGTTAAATTAAAGAAGTAACTATAAGCAGTCAGACTTTGAGAAAGGGCATTTGGGGAAAGCCAACATTAACAAAATGTCTCTAAACTGGAAAGCCATGGTTTTGACAGACGGATCACTTGCTGGATAAGGAACTGGCTGGCTGGTCACACTCAAAAGGTTGTTGTCAACATCTTGATGTCCAAATGGAGATCAGTGATGAGTCATGCTCCTCAGGGGTTGTTATTGGGACCGGTGCTGTTCTAACATCTTTCTCTGCAACATGGACAGTGGGATTGAATGCCTTCCAGTTACCTAAAGAAGGGCTACAAGAAATCTGGAGAGGGACACTTTACAAGGGCATGTAGTGACAGGACCAAGGGGTAATGGCTTTAAACTGAAAGAGAGATGTAGATTAGATTTTAGGAAGAAATCCTTCGCTATGACAGTAGTGAGGCACTGGAAGAAGTTGCCCAGAGAAGTGGATGTCCCATCCCTGGAAGTGTTCAAGGCCAGGTTGGACAGGTCTTTGAGCAACCTAGTCTATTGGAAGGTGTTCCTGGAGGTTGGGACTGTATGATACATAAGGTTCCTTCCAACTGAAACCTACGACTGGTTTCTCAGTTTGAAAGATTATTCTACATTACAGCCACAAGGGCGGGGGGGGAAGTCATTACATTTTGAATTTGAATGAGATACATTTTCGCTGCTTCTCCAGGTGTAGAAAACTGAAGCAAGAACAACTGGTAAAAATTAGTTTTAAACTTGTCTTTCCTACAGTCACTTAAGAAGGACCTTTAACAGATACAGTTAGAGGAAGTGGTTCTGGTGCACCAGATGAGAAACAAAGGCAGGAGCAATGAACCAGGATAGTGAAGAAGGTCATAAAACAGACGATCTAATTTCTGCAGTGGCACGGCAAGGAACAGAAATACTCAGTTCTGCTTTCTCTTGCCTGGTATGCTGGGCAGCAGTTATAATTCTGACTTCTTCCTTTAAAGAAAGATGTTGAGTTTCAGGATTGGCCAAAATAACAGAAATAATATTTTGCAGTATTTTTCTAGGCAATTAATTGGTAAACATAACAGTTTCCAAAGGAAGTTGATCTCTGCTTTTGTAGTTATGTTTCCTGGAGTTTGGAAAAATCACACCTATGAACTGGGTTTCTTTGGCTGAGGTTTCCCTCCAGGAAGCAACTGACAGATCTGATGAGTCTTTTTATCCCAGAACATCCAGAAACCCTAGAACTTTGATGCCTAAGTAAAACTGCCTTTGTCTCACAGATTTTTAGAAGGTGGTCATTTTATCAGACCCTTACTAAGCCACTCTGGGAAGTAAAAAGTTGAAAGAGCATAGTATTCTGGTTTCCTAGATGCTCCTGTGCTGGGTTCCTGGTCTTTCTTTATTCTTTTTGGTTGTGCTGTCTTTGAACCGTCATCTGTATTGAACAAGTTCAAGCAGCAAAAGGCACTTAGCCTTGTGACTATGAAAGAGAACAGTCACTACCTTTGTTGCTTTAAAAAGTAGGATAGTCTTCAGCACATGCAACAGCTTTGGCTGCTTTTTTTTGTGTCAGAAGTGTGGGGCCCAAGGCTGGGTGCTAATGGGCTGCAGTGTCACTTCCAATGTATTTACGGAAAGACTGGCATTAGTAGCTTGGATGTGGCCCAGTATTAAAGATTATGGAGAGTATATTTACAAATGTACAGATTACATGGAACTACAGGATTCAACACCCTTCACAGTCTTAGCCTAGTTTTATTATAGGAAACCAACAGGGTGTTACTGCTAGTTTTGGAAAGCATTCACAACTTCTAAAGAAGCCTTTAGAGATTAGCTTTTAAAACATCACCACTTGTTTGTGTCTGTAAATCCATCTCATGAAAGCAGTCAGCACCAGACTGTTCAGAAGAATACTTGTGAAGTTTTGACAGGGGTGTACCTGACTGTTCTCACAGTTTGGAGGACTTTCCAGGTGTAATTACATATGGGCCATCTGATTCTACTGAATGAGTATTCCAACTGAAGAAAAGAGCAGTGTGAAATCCCATGTGACCAGGTGTTATGAGCCTACTGTGTATTCAAAATTCTTCTAACTTTCCAAACATGGGAAAAGATAACCATTCATTCTCTTTTACAAATCCAGAGTTCAGCTCAAACTAACGCATCTTTAGACAGATTTTTCAACGCCAAGGGCTTTTCCAGCATTACTGAAAGTCGGTGGTATCCTTTCTGTTGATTTTCTTGTGTTGAAAATCTGGTTCATGATGCAGTCTTTCTTCCTTGGGGGAAAGTTGTCAAAAATAGAAAATACAATTAACAATGCATCTTCATTAGCTGAGCTGTCTCCCCACTGCTCATCATCAGTCTCTAGTTTCCTTCACAAAACATCTTTATTATTTGCCCAAAAGCTTATTGGTTTGTATTGCCCGCATTTTGAGATACAAAATTTTTTGCATTTCCTGCATTTTGAATTTGCCTGGCAAAATCTTGGAGCAGATTCTCCTGGCAGGCATGCTAAAGCACAGGAAAAACAACGAGGTCCTTGGTGACAGCCAGCATGGCTTCACTAAGGGGAAATCTTTCCTGACCAACTTGGTGGCCTTCTATGATGGGGCTACGGAATTGATGGCCAGGGGTAGAGCAGTTGGCATCATCTACCTGGACTTCTGCAAAGCGTTCGACACTGTCCCACACGACATCGTTGTCTCTAAATTGGACAATATTCTGTCTTCTGAAGCATTTGTCACTGACCTGGAAGAGGTCGAGGGGATGAAGATGCTGGTGCTCAGCAGTTAGAGACACGCTTGAGCAGCGTCACTGCTGAGTGTGCAAACTCAGGTTACTGGAGGAAGCAGGAAAAGTCCACATAAGCACATTCCTCTGGCGTAGTGTAGAGCACGTCCTTCCTCCTCTTCTGCTCCATGCTCTTATCTCATTTTCCACTCATAATTCCACCCTCCCCCTTGTTTCCCGTGCCTGTGTTACGAAACCCACAGGCCTCCTGTCCCAGGCCCACCGCATCAGCCTGGCCCTTCCTTCCCAAGGTCCCGCCGCCGCGGCCCTCTGGCAGGGCCCCGTGAGGGCTGAGGGGCAGAGCGAGGGCGGCCGCAGCGGCCGTTGCTGCCTGCGCGGGCCGGGCCGAGCACGGCCGGGCCGGGGGCGGTTGCGCGGGGGACACCGGGAGGCGGCGAGGCGGCAGCGGGGCCCCGGACTGCGCATGGCTGCCAGGGGCAAGGGGGCGGGGGCGCAGATGTCGCAGAGCGGCGGTTACCGCAAGATGGTTTTCACGTGGTCCTTCGACAGCGGCCACACGACTGTGCCGCTTGAGCCTCCTCCTGCTGCCGGGGTGAGCCGGGGCCGCGGCAGCCTCCGGGCGCTGCCCCGCCTGCCCGTGTAGTGTCCGTGCGGTGGCAGTGCGGTGTGTATGTGTTTGGGTCCCGAGGGTTGTGTGTCCTAAGTGATCATCTGAGAATCAGTTCGGGAGTTCTGATGCGCTCCGGCGGTGGCTCAGGCCCGTGGCAGCAGGGTGGACCCCAACATAGTGCCCTGTGGGGCTCGGCTGAGATGGGCACAGTGCTTGGAGCACTGCAGCCCGGTCTCCTCCCGGCCTCACTGCACAAGCTGCGGTGAGCTCAGGTCACCTTTGGGCTCCCTGGCCACTCCTGTGGAGAGCTCACGTTACCCTTGGTTTCCTCAAACCCGAGGCAAAGAGCTTGGGTCACCTTTGGGCATCACAGGCTGATGAATGGCCACATTCTCAAAACAGCCCAGCGTGTTTCAAACCCTGGGGTATAAATGGCAGGCTGGAGCGGGTGCCATGGGTCAGACACTTTTGAAAGCCTAGCTTTGTTTTCTCAAGGCAAAGATTCTGGAGCAGAGCGGATCCGAAGCCAACACTCTGCCACCCTGTGGGCGTTTCGCTGCATTTGCAGGGCATTGGTCCTCCATTGGAGGCCGTAGGAGGAGCTGCCAAGGGCAGAGGGGCAATTCTGTTTAGAGAGCACTGTGTGGTATGTGTTTAGAGCCATTTGGAGATAACCCCTGCTCTGGGAGAAGAGTGGGCAGTGAAACACTTCCAGGCAAGAGCAGCTTTCTGAGCCTCACTTTTGCCTTCTAGGCTCCCACGCCACCCCAGAAGCTGGCGCAGCAGAGGCTTTTGATCAAGGGGGGGAAAGTTGTGAATGCTGACCTCTCTGTGGAGGCTGATGTGTACGTGGAAGATGGAGTGGTGCAGCAAGTGGGACCAAACCTAAACCCTGAGCCGCTGACTGGACTTCTTGTGCTGGATGCAACCAACAGGCTGGTGATCCCTGGGGGCATTGATACCCATACACACATGCAGTTCCCTTTTATGGGCAGCCAGTCAAAAGATGACTTCTATTCAGGAACTAAGGTGGGTGCATATGTGTGTGTCTGTGTGTGCATTTGGGCTTTTGTAGAAAGGGATGCCTGCTGATTATTCAATAGTACTTCTAAAACAATGGATGTGAATCAAGCACAGGCAATTGTTACTGTCCCTTGGCTAGGACATTGTCATAAGCAGTTGGATACTCGGAGGTCCACCTTCAACCGGTGTGTTATTTCGGTTCCTTCAGACATTCCTGGCTGCAGGTAACAAGTTAAGTGTAGTCATTTGCCCTGGTTGTCCTCATGCAGACTACAGCTTGAGCTGATGCATGCAACAAGCCTTAGAGCAAAGGTTATCTAAAGCAACAGTGTAATTCCTCAGTGCCCTGGGAGCACCTCTGTGGTAATCTGAGCTTTTAGAAAGGGGCAGCGCAAGCTTTTGTTCTGTCATTCATTCACTGCAGACCTCACTGTGTCTCAGTGATAGTCCAGTTCAAATACACTTTCTAAAAGTGTCTTATGTCTCCCAGTTTTATACTTGGAGTAGGGCTGGGGTTTTCCCCCAGCTTTTTAGCTGATCTTATTGCATTCCTTGCATTAGCAGTGTATCAATTACTACTATTAACAGTATTATGCATTATCTCCATATAGTAAAAATACACAGAGCTCCCTCAAATTTGCAGGGTACTTTTCTAAGAGCTTTGCTGTGCACGCTGAAATCCTTTGCCTACAGAAGGGATTACATTGCCCTACTTTGCTTGTCTGCTAGACAGCATCCTCAGGCAGCCTTTTATATCCTGTACTTCTCACAGCAGAACTGGGGTTTGCTAAAAAGCATAAAGCAATAGTGTAGTGCATGCCTTCAAAATAAATGGATTTCACCAATATGCATTTTTTGTGATGTGCAAAATGCCAGTTTTCCTCTTTGAAATTGTTGAAAAATTTAAACTCAACTAATTTTAACAAATAGTGTGATGCAGTAACCACACAACTATTAAGAATCTATAAAGTTTGCCATCTTGCTAAGATTGACCCTGTTCTTTAGCAGGAAATTTCATTTCTTGCTTGCCCCATCATGTCTTGAGAGTGCATGATTGTCTGAGTGGTCTAATCATAGAGTCATCAAACGGTTTAGGTTGGAAGAGGCCTTAAAGTTTATCTAGTTCCAACCCCCTTCCATGGGCAGGGACACCTTCCACTAGACCAGGTTCTCCAAGCTCTGTCGAACCTGGCCTTGTCTTGTTTCCCCCTTTTTGTACATTTTCATACTCTTAACAAGGAGCTGACTTCTAATGCTGACTCCAGAGTACTGAAGGGAGGACTACAAATGACCTGTAGGCTATCCTTAAATTTCTGGCGTATTTTTTCAATAACAATATTTGTTCCAGCTCAAGATAGATTTGCTGGTGTTGCTGCTGTTATTTGAATGGAAATATTTTACACTGGATTGTTTTAAGCGCTATCTTTCCTGACATACCAAAATGGCTGCTATACCAAAAATGACATGTCTCTCCAAATCAAACGTAAGATGCAAAAGAAAAGCTACAGATTTTCTACCTCCAGAACTGATTGCTGGAAAGGTATTATAAATATGATAGTGTGTTTTTTTTTTCCCCTAGACTCTGTACCTATCTGGTAGAAATTAAGGAATCTAGTATTACGTGAGCCTAACAGTGCTGTCTTTTTAAGATGTCCACAGATAGGAAATATTTGTTGAAAAAAAAAATAAATTATAGTTACCATAATGGCTTCCACAGCAGATTTTGGCCTTCACACTGCTTTTTGTGATGACTGAAGAGAAAACAATCAAGCGCACGTCTGTTCTGCTTGTCTACAGACATCACAGGGTGTGTTTCCTGGCTGAATGACATGCAGAATTTGATTTCTGGGATACTTACTTTATCTGATAGTACACATATATATATTAATATTTTTTCATTTTCTGCAACAATCCTTTATTTCTCTGTGAAGACCACTTCTGTAAACTAATTATCAACAGTGTATCTGGAAATTTGACATTGCAAGAGGAATCAAATGTGACTTGAAGGCAGAAGATGATTTTGTTTGAGAGGAGGAAATATGTAAAAGAAACAGCAGTGACTGTGGATTTCTTTTAAGATGCCTTTGTAAGGTGTTAGTGATTGCATTCTTAAAATGCTTTCATTGTTTAAAAAGAACCAAAGATGAAGACTAGCTTGGATATAGGTGCCTGCACTGTCAAGTCCCAAAGTAGGGAAGATGAACTGTGTGCTAACTTTCAAAAAAGAAAGTAATATTTTTATTTTTCAGGTTTGAAGTTTTTTGAATAACTTTTTTGAGTCATTGTTAAGGGAAGCTGCAAAACAGAGACTGCATACACAAAACAGGATGAGCAGATAGATAGTGCCTAAGAGAAGACTCTAGATCCAGCCAAGTGATCAGATGTCAGAAAGTTACATATTGTGGATCCGTTTAACCCAAGTCTAAGTGTAAAATGTGTTCAGAGCTATTTACTGAAGGTCATCATCTTGCAGATATTCTGGCAAGAGACAGAGCTGTGTTCTAACTATTGGAAAATATGCTACAATGATTAGCCAAGATTTACCCATTCAGGTGAATAAATAAAGGCACAGAATATCTCTCCTGACAAAAGAGAGAAAAAAAAGATGTTAGGGAAAGAAAAGAATTTGAGTAGCGTTTGCAACCCATGGCTTTTTTTTTTCTTCAAGTCTGTAAATATTCTTTAATTCTAAATCCTGTTTAAAAAAAAAGCAGTCTGTCTTGTTGAAAAAAAAAAATTACAGTTTGAACCACTTTGCTTGGAGAAAATGTTTGCTCAGTTCATCCCAGATTCACAAATGTTTGTCACTCTCAAAATGTCTTCACAAAATGTACTGACATATTTACAATTATACTTCTGATTGATAAGTAAAAGAGAGGAAAGGGTTAATTGATCTAGAAAGAGGAAGAATAATATAAATCTGATCTGAATTGGTTGTCTCTGGGGTGCAAAGGGATTATTCAGAGCAATAGAGAGGATTTCTCTGACTAATTGCAACCATTATGGTAATCTGGGAGACTGCACCAGTTACAGCAAAGGAATTTCTATATTGGGTCAATTTCTGTTAATTGAGGATCTGGTTTCTGGAAATGACTAATAAAGATCCTTTAAAGGAAAAGAAAAAAAAAAGTAATAATTTGGCATTAGACAAGAGTTTAGGGATTTTCAAAGTGAGTTTTCAGATCGAATCTGTTCTTTTTCATTTTGTGTCTGCCCCTCAATACTTTCCTGTCACACAGGCTTTTTTTTCTTCAACTACATAGACTCCAAGGAAACATTTTTCAAGTTGACCATTGTCTTCTGGTGCTCTTCTTTCTTGGCGATCCCACATGTTTCAGGAAACTCAGTGATGCAGTGCCACACTCCTCTCCAAACTTTTCATGAGATTTTGTACCTGTGTGAAAGCTTCGCCTTCAGTCTGAGAATTTCCTCATGATTCTCCTGAATGCCTGTTTGAGAACAGCCTTCTAAAAGGAGGCAAAATTAATCTCCATAATCATTTTGCAAGTTCATACTTTACTCAGAGGAACTTCAGTGAGTTTTGGCTTTTGAGTGTATCAAGATGAATTGTTGCACAGTTAGTTGGAGAGGGTGGGAGGAAATCTGCATTCTGTCCAATACTAAATATTAACTTTCTTCTTTTCAGGCTGCTGTAGCAGGAGGAACCACTATGATCATCGACTTTGCCATCCCTCACAAAGGCTGTTCTCTGATTGAAGCCTTTGACACATGGAAAAGCTGGGCAGACCCTAAAGTCTGCTGTGATTATTCCCTGCATGTGGCAGTTACGTGGTGGAGCAATAAGGTAAACACAATAGCTGATTTTCAATTCCATGAATCGGTACCACACCTGCTTTGAATTAGTCCTTTTGTGCTAAATATAGCTTGCTGGCAGTGTAATAGTATTTTTGTGTATAAAAACTACATCTGAAATAGTCCAAACCCTTCTAAAAGTACATATGTTTGAAAAAAAAAATACCAGAAAAAAAAAAGAAAGAAAGAAAGTCTGCAGATAGCCTGTGTCTTTGGATAATACTGTTCAAAGTTAAAGGAAGCAGTTGTGCAAGACCAAGACCAGGCAAGTCAGAGGAAGTAAGAGGTGTTTGCATAAATTTTGCCTTTTATTTCTTAAACACTTGATAACTTATGCTCCTGTTGAGTCTTGGTTGTGATGTTTTGTTTGTTTGTTCGCAGGGTTTTTTGGTGGTGGTGGTTATTTTTTTGTTTTTACTGTCTGCAGTAATATCTCCATAAAGTAAAGCAGGACTGCAGCCAATAGTTACTTGACTGTTAGATTATCTGAAAAACCTTTTTGGAATTTACATATTGGAAAATCATCCTTGTTGTGTGAATGCTTGCTGATACCCTGAAAGCTTTACTGAATAAATTGACTTTTCAGGTGCTTGACATCTATCTGAACCTGACCCATGTTTTACAAGACCACTTTGGATCCTCAGAGGATGTGCATCAGTACATTTTTATATTAAGTAAATTCCATTTTAAAATATGAGTACTTTCTCTAATTTTTAACTTTTAATGTATATGAACCAAGGCCTTCACTCTGCAAACACTCCACCATTGGTATTCTGAGTACTAAGCACTAAATAGGCTGACTGCAACTTCTAGCTCAAAGCAAAGACATAAAATAAATTCTCCAGTGAAATTTGAGGAATGTGTGTTTGAAACCGCCTCAGTAGAGAACAGTGGCATTGTACTGAAAAACGCAATAAAACTAGTGAGGTGTAAATCAATGAAATGTTCTGGTTTATGTTAAGAAGTTAACTTTTTTTTAAAGGCCAAGATTGAAAGAAATAGAAAGGTCTGATGCTTTGTAGCTGTAAAAGATCTGGGTAAAGACAACTGATATTTCATGCCCTTTTAATTAGCTGTCATCTCCTCAGGATTGATTAAAAACATACATTCTTTATAATGCTTTTCCTTAGTCATACTAAATAGTAAAGAAGAAAATTAATTACATGCCTCTATATTTGTGCTTGAGCAGAATCTTGTGTTGGGTATATATTCCCACTCAAAATATGCTCCCATCCCTCCTCTGAATAAGTCCAGAAAATTTCCTTGAGTTTTGTATCAAACCTTTCTTAGGCAGATCCAACCAGATAATTACAGAAAAGATGAAAAACTATGTTTTACTTTCTGGAAGGAATTCATCCTGTGGAAATTGTAGTAGTATCACAGATACACATCAGTTAGTGTCACCATCACTTTACTGGGAAAGGAGAGCCAAAGTCAGGTAACATAGTTTTGGTTAGTTCTAGCTAACTAGGTAGAACTGGTTATACAAGAAACCTTTGGGCTAAAGTCTGCATCTTTCTTTCTTTGGGACATAAAGTTTTGCTGGGCTTCACAGACTCCAGCAGAAGCAGGAAATCCTATCAAGGAGTTCATACAAAAAAAACCAAAACCAAACAACAAAACCAACCAGAAAAGCACACATCCTTCTAGAGTTTAGAGCCATTTTGCTTAATGACAAAACATTCCAAAAGGCTGTATGGTGTTTTTTAGAGGCACGACAAAGCTTCAGAACATGAGATGCTTTCTTTCTGTCACTGTTATTTGCCAGAAGATGAAGCCTATTTTGATCCAATTTTGAAAATAAGTTTTGCTCAAAACTCCATACTGTACGCGTTGAATACATTGATTGTAATATTGGATTGGGTGTTTTAAACATCAAGAGGTTTATTTGGAGTGAAATGCTGCTTTGCTTTCTTTTGTGAAAATCATTCCCTTCCTGCAGTTAGCTTGTACCACCAATATCTGCACTGCAGTGGTACTGGCTTATGTACTTGAAGGATGAATTTTATACAAGAAGAATAGTATAAGTCAGTCTTTAAATATGTGACTTGGGCTGTTTGGACTAAACATATGTTTGATGGGTGAGTAAAGGATCACCCTTCATAATTACAATTTCATTATGTAAAGTTATTAACAGGTTAAATATAATATTGCTGTTTTTAAAAAACTGCTGTCTTTCAGGTAAAGGAGGAAATGAAAACTCTTGTTCAAAACAAAGGCGTCAACTCCTTCAAGATGTTTATGGCCTATAAAGATATATATATGCTTAATGATGAGGAGTTATATGAAGCTTTTTGCTGCTGTAAGGAGCTTGGAGCAGTTGCTCAAGTCCATGCAGAGAATGGGGAGCTAATTGCACAGGTGGGCATTTGACATTTTGTTCGTCAAAGTCAAGAATATAAATGGTCCTGTTGCCATTTTATAAGCCCTTCAATAGCTGTATTAGTACCATCACTGTGTCACAGGGAAAGGCTTTTCTACGTGTTGTGATTTAAATACAGTCGGCAAATCAGCCAAGCAGCCCTTGCTCACTCCCCACTCCTTTCTTCCCCCCCACTCCTGAAGGGATGGGGAGGAGAAACGAAAGAACGTAACTCCCATGGGTTGAGATAAGAGCAATCCAGTAACTAAGGTATAACACAAACCACTGCTGCTGCCACCAGTCATAATCATGATAAGGGAAATAACAAGAGAAGAGAATACAACCACTCACCACCCGCCAACCGATACCCAGCCTGACCAGCGCAGTGATCTAGCCCTTCCGGGTAACTGCCTCCCGTTTATATAGTGGGCATGATGTGCTGTGGTATGGAATACCTTTTTGGCTAGTTTGGGTCAGGTGTCCTGTCTCTGCTTCCTCCCAGCTTCCCCTCCTCCCTGACAGAGCATGAGACTCAGAAAGTCCTTGGTCAGTCTAAACATTACTGAGCAGGAACTAAAAACATCAGTGTTATCAGCACTGTTCCAGGCTGAAAGTCAGAAACACAGCACTGCACCAGCTACTAAGGAGGTGATAAATGACTGCTACTGCTGAACCCAGGACACTACCCTATTTTAAGTCCAGGGAACTGAGGACAAACATTCTTGTCCAAGATTGTAAAGGGTGCTT
Source organism: Psittacus erithacus (assembly GCA_009867235.2). Lineage (NCBI taxonomy): Eukaryota > Metazoa > Chordata > Aves > Psittaciformes > Psittacidae > Psittacus > Psittacus erithacus. The sequence goes on from WYDI02016410.1 coordinate 42,288, forward strand.
GTGGTGAGCTAAGGAATTGTAATCTTGAGTTTTGGATTCAGAGTAGACAGGAGGCAAATGATCCTGTTATAATGAGAGTTATACTTTCTATATAATATGTATACTTTCACTATATGTATACTTGACTGACAAAGAGAACAACAGTCAGAGCCTGATCATAGACCAAGTAAAAGGGGGAACACTCAGCCAAGTATTTAGACATCAGGTATGTAATGCCTAACCCTAGGTCTCTCCAAACATAGTCATCTATGACTGGAACAAATACAGAAGTACTGAGAAAGCTTCACTGACTGGGCACAAAAGTCCCACCCTTCATACTTATAATTTCATTATACAAAATTATTAACAGGTCCCTCTGTGCCTAGTTAGACTCTCTTCACGCCTGCTATTGCCATCTTAGTGCTGTGTGGAGGCTCTGGGAGTATAACTACGCCAACATCTTTGAGTTTCTTCAAATATTCTAGTCAATAGTGCTTTGACTATCCCCAAGGTCCCATAACAGAAATTAATTTATTGCTGCGTAATCTCAAATCAGCAAAGCATAAATTCCTGGAATATAGTAGGGTCAAAATCTTATGCCTCTTAAAACCTTGGTGCCTCATTCAAAGGCTCTGGATGTGTATCTATGCTTAGTAAAGATCTTTCCTTTTTCTTTCCAGTGAGGGGTTAGTACTGTCACCTCAGTTACTGGCTGTGATCATTTAAGAGTACATATTGAGAGAGGGGTAGGGCTTTCAAAAGGGGTGACTTATCCCTGCAAGCTTGTAGAGTGTGTTCTCTAAAGTCACTTAGGTATTCTGAGACCTGTTGGATTTCAGATAACAAAACAATAAGTTCCTTTGAAAAAAAAAAATCATAGCTACCTTGTTTGTTGTTTTTTGTTTGGTTTTTGTTTTTTTTTAATCTCAATCTAGCTGTAGTGGCTCATTTAGGATCCATTTGGCCAGCAGCATGTTCATGACACCATGGTTGCACTGTAGCTGACTCTTACATGTTTTTGTGTGTGTTCAGGGTGCAAAGAAGATGCTGGCAATGGGAATAACTGGCCCTGAGGGGCATGCACTGTCTCGTCCTGAAGAAGTGGAAGCTGAAGCTACACAAAGAGCAATTTCCATAGCAAATGCTGTAAACTGCCCCCTTTTTGTAGTCCACGTAATGAGTAAATCTGCAGGAAAATTGATAAGTAATGCACGAAGAGAAGGTAAAAGTCCTAATTCTTTTGTGCTTGGGCTATGGCATTGGAGAAAGGGTCATGGAAAACCCAACATAGCATCAGTGTTCTACTTGTCATGGGTGCCATAACTCTCAGAACATGAGTGAATTTCTTGGAGTGGGATGTCTAAACTGTGTGTGTGTCATGGGTTCAGCAGTAGCAGTCATTTTTTCTGCTTCTTAGTGGCTGGTGCAGCACTGTGTTTCTAACTTTCA
>WYDI02016411.1:0-20301 GCA_009867235.2 Psittacus erithacus
AGTGTGAGGTGTCCCTGCCCATGGCAGGGGGTTGGAACTGGATGATCTTAAGGTCCTTTCCAACCCGAACTATTCTACAATTCTATGACTGTCTGGCACAAAGCCTAATCATCTCATTGATGGCTGTAAGGAAATAAAGCACATCTTCAGGACCAAATGTTGTGAAGAAAAACTGTAATCATATCTTTAAATTTGTTGACATTCATAATAACTGTTATCCACTGCATAGATTATGGTTTTTAAATGGGATTATAGTGCATTTATTTATTAAGTGTTTCTGCCCGCTTGAAGTAGTAGTAGAGTCCCAGTTGGCATTCCTAGTAATCACTTCGTATATAAGAGAGATTTAACTTGACTATTAACGTTTTAATTATGGATTTGATTTTAAAATGCATGTGGACAGTTTGATAAATGTGTATGTTTAACTCTACTTTAAAAAAAAAGACTGAAATGCAGAAGTCTGGATAATTCACAGAAAATATTTAAAATTAGCATTATTTATAAAAAGCTTGGAGAAGCGAACTTTGGTACACATGTATGTGTATTTGTGTATTTAGGTCTTTAATAGATTGAAATGATGCAATATATTGCAGTAATAAAAACTGTAAACCCTTAATCCTCTTTGGTATCATGGCTGTAAATCAGAAGGAAGACTACAGAAATCAGCAAGAGTTTTATAAGAGAGTGTAGCTAGTTTAGATGGGAACTGGCTTTGGTATTTCTTTGAGGTATTTTGAGTAGAGCTGCAGTTCTTCGAGAGAACAGGAAGGGTTAGCATGAAAGTCATGAATACAGCCTGGAGTTTTTTTAACAACATTATACTAGAGTTCCCAAATATTTCTATATCAGTATCTATATTTAGAAGGCCTAAGTCAGTAGAAGGAAGAGTGGATATTGAATATATTTTTAATGAAGTCTAAATTCTCTCCTTCTGGAAGGCTTTTTATACTGCTTTCTGAAAGGTTTCATTATCATTGCTCACAGTTGTTGGTGGTTCCAATTGTGAAGATAAATGTCAGAAATCCAAAGGTTAGTAGGATAATGTGGAGATTAGTTTAAGAAAGCAATCAATTAGATATTATGATGAATTATTTGTGAAGCCAGGCTATGAAGTAGACTTGACAGATTAAATTGGTTGTCCTTATATTAAAATTGCTGAACTCAAGAATGCTATTTAAGACACTGTTGAAAGACTTCACTTATTCATAGTTAAAGATTGAGATATGGTGAGGCAATGCACAGGTGAAGAACCACTAGCAATGAATTTGCCAGTTCTGTTCAGGTAAAGACTCCTCTTTTAAGTGAAAGCAGAGATACTAAAAGGAGGTGAGGGGGATAAGACAGACAAAGTAGAGACTCTGCTTTTAAGCGATCTCTGTTAAGCTTCCATTGGAATCAGTATCAGTTTTCTTGAGAAAGAACTGCTGCCATGAGATGTTCATGATGTGCTGATGGATCATCATCTGACATGATGTTTTTTATTCCATGGAGACATTGTAGTATGAGTAGTATTATGTAGATGCTAAGGCTACATGTACAATGGCTTTCCACAAATAATTTTGCAGATAAAAGTATTTGGTTAGTATTAGCACTAATACTCATTGATAATGCTACATATTATCATATGAAGGATTCAGAATCCCTTATGGAAATTTAGGAATTGATGTAGTAAATGGGACCCATTGATTTGCCTTATACATTGGTTAGGATTGTCCGTTTCAGAAGGCTATGAGAAGTGAAAGGAGTTGCGTAGTAACTTGGCTTGCAAGGTGGTTTCTTCTTTATCCCAGAGGGTTGTTGGTTCTTCTGAGTAAAAAGGGCTTAATGTAATTGATTATTTTTTTTCCTTATATAACTCCATGTCTCATAATTGTGCTGTTCAGAGTCTGTTGTAATGGTGAGTTTTGATACACAGGCATTCATTCACAAAGCGCTGATCATTCAACACCTCTATCATAACAAAACATTTGTATTTTTTCATTACTGTAATTTTGGGTGATCATTTGGAGCTGAAAGCTTTTGTGTTAAATTATACTTGTGTTAAATTTCCATTGCAGTAGAAGAGAAAGTGGGGGGGAAGTAGGATCTGTAAATATAACATTCGGAAAGTGAAGTTTCCTGTGAAATGACTTTGGCAAGTATCAAATAAAGAAACCACCCCAAGACAATAAACATAGAATAAAACATGGACATAGGCAGTAATTTAAACTGAAATCAGAAACATTAGAAACATTTGCATATGAGTTTTCCTTTCCTCTCCTTCCTATAGGAAGATCGGGTAGTGAACCATTTGGCAGCAAAGATAATTGAAAATGTTTGCACTACTCTCTCTTGCCATGCACAAGGATTTATTACAGGAGAAGTTGGACCTGTCTTGTGGTACCTTTTCAGACATTCTACAGTAGATTCTTTGAAGATAACTGCTGTTTCGGTGAGGAATTCACTTTTTTGATACAGAAATGTTGTGGGCTTTATTTTCAGAAGCAGTCTGAATTGAAACTGAGATGGTTTTGAGCATGTTTACTGTATGTATGTGTGGTTATATTTCAGATGACATTAAAACATATGTACAAAGTTTCTGAAATTGAAATCTGCACAGTGCTTATGAAAAGTCCTTGTGATTCATCAGTTTTTGGAACATATGTTTTCTTATGATGGTGATCATGAGTTATATTTGAAACATTTAATTTCTCAAATAATAATTAAATTCTTGCAAAAATTGATTTATTTTTTTTTGGTATGGTGTTTTACATGAAAAATGTTTCTTCTTTTTATCTCAGACTTTTGCTCAGAAGGCATATTTGAAATCACTGTGTTTCTTCCTATAAAATCACCAGGGTTATTCTTTGCCCTGAATTTGTAAGTTAAGACAGGGTGAGAAGACAAACAGAGCTATGACATGCAAGCAGATTTGGAACAAAAAGATTTGTGAGGTAGAAAATACCTATCAGGGCTGTGAGTTTAACCATACCCACCAATACAGGTAATATCTGAGGACTAAGCAGTAAGTTGATTTATTTTAAATTAAATGTGGTAACTAGATGCTCATTTCCTGAGGAGAGCTCAGGCTCACTAATGAGTTTACTGTTGGCTTCCCAGATGGAAAATGGTAATGTTGCTGCAGCAGCAGTATGGACTTAGGCACGTCTAGCATTGAGGTAATAAAGGAGAGAGAATTAAAAATATAGGTGAAGTGTGGCTGAAGGGATAGATGGTAGAATCAACTTATAATTTGCAAAAGTATAAGTATGTATTAAATATTTACCTCAGTGTGTATTTGTGGCAGAGCCTTTCCTGCTCAGATAATGCGAAAATGTGTTGACCTTTTTGAACAGTAAACTGATTTAGTAAAATGTGTAACAAAAGCCTTTGTTCTGTAGCACCTGAAATTCTTTGTAAAAGCTTAGTCTTGGAGTTTATTGCTATCCATGTAGCCAGTTCTGTCTCCTTCTTCCACTCAGATCGTTTCACACATGTATGCTTGGGTCTGAATATGTTCCTGGATTTTCCATCTTTCCCATCCCTCCCAGTGTTTTGGGGTTTGTGTCCTCTATCAGAAGTCTGAGGTTTCATTATTTTATACTGCATATGAAGTGAATTAGCCAAGGAAGCTTATGAAGTAGGATACACTAAGGTAGTACTCTTAATTCTTTTGCTGCTTTGTAGTGAAACACTGCAGTAATAAGAAGGTGAACTTATTTACTGGATTTATTACTCAATGCTTGATATAAGTCATGATTATGTATTAATACTGCTGGGGTATTTGGGTTCATAATTTTAACTTCAGACAAATAAAACCAACAATTAATATTGAAATCTAACACAGGCAGATCTTTTACCAACTGAAATTTACAGAGATTTCAGTGACATACTGATTTTGAAAGTAAAATACCAATGTATTCTGCAGCTATATTGGACAATTTCTATATTCATTAAATTATTCCTGTAGATCTGTAAGCATTTTTCTTCTGTATGACCACATAAATTGAAATCATCAGTGTCCCGTTGTATTTTATTATGCAGCCGTTCCTACCTTCTTTGGATGTATCCTGAAGAATTTATTCGTGACTGACACCTACACTCACATGTAAAAATACATTTCTGTTAACAAATACATGTGTCATACCTTTACCTAGAGCTTGCAGGCTGTCTGCAGAGAATAATTAGCAGTAAGGCACTATTGAATTTTACTTACAATTGTTTCAATCAATAATAAAAATACATCAAGAAGATTCTCTGTGTTCAGTCTCTGGAGCCAAAAGATGACACTTTACGTTGTCCTGCCTGTCAGAGCTGGCAAACAGGGACCGTGTCTCTGTATTTTTGCTCACTTTGGAGTCCAGCATGCCTCGGGAAAATATCACAGATTTTGCCTGTAGGAAAGCTCTGTCTTTTTATCATTTTGCTAGATTCAGAGAAGAAATAATGCTGTAAGGTGTCAAAGCAACATTCTGACAGGCTCAGCAGCAAGAAGAATATTTTCTTTCCAGTAGACTGAAAGTTTTAAATTTTGGTTTTTAAAGAAGTTTTGATTTTGAGATGGCTTTTTCCATTGAAGGAGAAGTAACAGAACATAAGCCACTTGAATAGAAATGAATTTAGGGAAGCTCAACATAATCTTTTGGGGGCTTGTTTTGATTTTGGTTTTCTTGAATAATTGGTGCTGAATAATTTCTGTCAGAGACTGGGGTATTGCAGATACATTAATGTATTCATTCTCACACTTGTGAGTCATGGAGTACATCCTGAAAGGGTGAATGTTATCCAGCCGCTGTATTGGCATGTAAGACCTGAAGGAAATGGATATTCTATGATTGGGCATAGATGATCATAGAATATCTTAAATAGGAAGGGACTGGTAGGGATTGTGATACAAGGGTTGGAGCTGCTGGGAGAAAAGGTGCTGGTTAAGGCTCTGCAGAGAGCAAGGACAGAGAAGACAATTCCAGGAAAGGTTCTGCCAATGCTTTGCTCTTACTGTGATCATTTCCTGTTCCAGGATTACTGCTTACCTTTTCTCATCATTGATTCCCAATTCCTGCTCTGCCACCTTTTGACCTATCTCCATCTGTGCTCTCCAGATACTGGATTTGCTGAAGTGATTTAGGATACTTTGTCTTCCATCCCACCTTAAACTCTCTCTCCTGCTTTTCTGCTGAAGTGTTGGTTTCACTCGTACAGCAGAGCACTCTGTGACATACAAGCTGGTGGGAATTTAAAGCTTCATCCCTTGGCTGCTGTCTCCAAAGCTGCAGTGTGATCCTAGACAGCCATGTCTTTCCTACTAGATTTGCCTGGGGCTCATCTGATGGCCTGTGGCAGTGGTCACCCTTGTTTGATGAGGTCTGCAGCAGAGAGCTGAGGCACTGGCAAATCTGTATACACCATGTCAGCATTCCAAGCTAGCTCCGTGTTGCTTTGACACGAGGTCCCAGCAGTTCACAGGTAACATGACCCTCAAGAATAAGTTTAGTAGATGCACATACCTCCTGCACACTCTTATTTTGAAAACTCAGACTAGAGGTGGAGAGCTGGATTGTATCCTTGGGGAAATAGAGCATGCTGTAGTAACAAGCTGAGATGAACTGTCTGTGTTTTAAAAGGTGTGGGCTTGGAGAAAAAGAAAAGGATGCAATCGTTACGGTTACTGGACCAGAAAGGACGAGGAAGAACAGGAGCAGAGCAGATGAATAGTGTCAATAAAATAGCTGTTTAAAAGTCATAAGTTCTTGATTTATTGTCCTTTATACCTTCCTTTTTATTTTTTAAGAGTGTTTTGAGCAATATTTCTAAGGACACTGGTGAATTGGGCAGTTTCTGAGGTTCTTACAAGGAAAGCTTTTCCCTGATGATGGTATTCTGTGGATTTAATTGGCTGCAGTTGCTCTGTAATGAGACCTGGCTACTGAATGCACTCCAAGCAAGCAGCACTATCTAAATATAGCTGGTCTGAAGAGAACAAAGAAGTGGCAATATTGCCTACTTTTCAAGAAGAAAGTTGCCTTTAGATTGTTCCCATCAAATTGAAATAATCTCTTTTCCTATCCTAACAAGGAAAACGGAATTTTTAATGTCTAAAAAGTCTTTATCTGGACAGAACAAAAGCAGTTACAGCATCTTGAAGGTTGTATTTCCAGGAGTATCAAAAGGAAAAGCTGTGTTGACTTGGAGATTTATCCACCCTGGAGGCCATTTGGTGGTTGCTATGAAATAACAAAGTTAGTATGCACTGAACAGATTTGTGCTTTTTTCACTTGAGTACAGTTACTTTCTGTTAGAATTGTTTTAATCACTGATACTTGTAAATCACCTATTTGGAGACTAGTTTGCATGTTTACTATACTAAACACTGCATCTAAGATCTAAAGTATCTAGCTCTAAAGTTGGACTTCCAGTAGTGAAGTACTACATACCAGATTTTGGCCCATGAACAGAGGGAGAGAACAAAGATTCCCGCTTTTATGGGTGACAGGGATTTGTGTGGTGTGTGCCAGCTCTGTGTTTTCTGCTGCCTATGCTCATTTCTAGTACAGCATTATCAGGTGCTGCCTGCATTCTGTGCTTGATAAAAACTCAAGCATTGGCAAACCCGCTTTATCATTATTGTTCTCCAGAAGGAAAGAGTAATGTGATTCTGTATGAGTTGGTGTTGTTATACTTCATATTTCAGTTTCAGCTGCATGGAGTGCATAGCAATATATCTAGAAGAATTTCAGGTCTCTCAAAGTAAGTAGCCTTTTCCCCTAATACTTGTCTTATGAATGGAACCATATGAATTCTCTGTATTCCTAAACTGTTTGGAAGTCCCCACCTGTTTTTATTCTCTCTATTTTTCTTGAGATCATAATCCCATAGAATAACTATTTTTTTTCCACTTTTGTAGGCTTTATGCAGAATTACTCGTCACTCACCTAATGCTTTCCAGAGTGTCATTGAAAAAGTGGGTTTAACAGCTGTTCTAAATTCCTTGGCAAATGGAATATCCAAAATTCAGCAGTACATGCTCACCATGTTTTTAGCAATGTTGTCATGTGGGATTCATCTACAGAGGCTGATTCAAGAAAAGGTTTGATTTCAGATGAATATTATTCGCTGGCATGGGATTTCACTAGTGGAAAGTTAAAATTAACTCTGGTAGTGGTTTTGTGCTTTTGAAATGCTTAACTTAGTGACATTTATGTATCTGAATAGCGGGAGATGAGGAACGTGTTTATTATGTCTTTTTTGCTTAAAGTCAAAATAATGAGGTGTATAGTTTTTCTTTCTCACAGATCTTCAAGAGGTGGTACAAATAGGTATATAAATTATTATTGCAGCTAGAATTCAGCCAAATCAGAAAACTCCAGCCTGACCATAACTGATAACAGTCCTAAGGAAAGACAATAAGGAATGCATGAGGACAGCTATTTGACATAGCTCTCCCAGACATTTAAAAGAGAAAATAATGAGTGTCCTGCCTGAATCTGAAGCTGTACTTTATGTTCTCCTTAAAGTACCTTAGGCCAATTTGTAGATGAAATATCTTGCAGAAATTAGCATTTTAATAACTTAGGGTTTTCCTTTTAGTGTCACTGAGTAAAACTACTGTTTATGATTTATGTCTAGTATAATTTTTGGAATAGGCTATTAAAAGCTTTCTATTTTGATCACCAAATTATTCCATGTTTAGAAAAATAGTGTTGGTTTGGGGTTTTTTTGACGGTAAGTCTGCAAAATTAAAAAAGAAACGTAATCCCCCGCTGCTTGGAAAGGGTAAAAATCGCAAAGGAAATAGGAACTCTAGCTTGTGTTTTCATCAGATACTCTGCTGTAATGTGTGCTGTAACCTGACAATCATAGAATCACAGAACCAACCGACTTGGAAAAGCCCTTCAAGCTCATCCAGTCTGACCATTCCCCAGCACTGCCAAGGCCACCACTAACCCATGGCACTGTGGGCCTCGTCTCCACGGTGTGTGAACACTTGCAGGGACGGTGACTGCAGCACTGCCCTGGGCAGCCTGTTCCAATGCCTGAGCGCCTTCTGGGGAAGGAACTGTTTCTCAGCTCCATCTAAACCTGCCCTGGCGCAGCTTGAGGCCGTTTCCTCTTTTCCCATCCCTTGTTCCTTGGGAGCAGAGACCGACCCCACCTCACTACAACCTCCTGTCAGGCAGTTGCAGGGAGCAATAAGGTCCCACTTGTCCTCCGCTTATGAGCCTTCTCCTCTCCAGACTGAACATTTACAGAGGGTGCACACAGTCTCCTCATCCAGGATCATCAATGAAGGTATTAAACTGGCCCTAATACCAAGCCGCAAGGGACACTGCCTGTGACCGGTTGCCAACTAGATCTTATCTGTAACAATCTCTTAGGGTTCAATTGAGAGAGACACCGATTTTGCTTAAATTATAGTTTAGGATTTTGGAAGTAGAAACTGGATTTCTAGTTTTCTTGAATAGGATTTAAAAGTATAATCCTGCTCCTGAATAGAGCTTCCAGGTCCTATCACATTACATGGAATAATAATGTTTTCTTGCTGAAACCTGAATTTAATAATCCATGCAACTTTCAGTATTCCATGAGCATGACACGCAAATCTACCTTAATGAAAGGAGGCAAAAGCAAAAACAAGTGGCTAGTGTTGGCCTACACATCATTTTGCCTCCTGTAGCATCTTTGTATACTATAAGAGGCAGAAGAACCTCAGTGTTATGCAGGAGGTAGTGACAAGGTTGTGACTAGCTTTTTCATACAGCTGCAGACCATCAGATTAAAAGATGCTTAAGGATATAAATTCAAGATGGAGATCATTTAACTCTCTGTATGTTTTCTGGAAACTCCCTTAGCTTACAAGACTTCAGGCTACCCTTGTTTTCTGCTCCTTTCAAGAACAGTGATGAAACCAGATATAAAATAAAAGCCAAAAGCAAAGGAGAAATGCAGTTCTGTGGTCATCTGTGCTAGTATAAATATTCAGAGAACTACAGTAGCTAAAAGGGGCTGGTTTTTATCCCTCTCTGGTACCAAGCCTTTCTGTTTTAGTTTCTTGTCTTGAAAACAAATAAAGCTGAAATGATGTTTTTAAAATAAAGTGTGGAAAAAGAACTCAAAAGCCAAAATCTTTGCCACGCTACAGGAGTAGATGAAAAAAAACCCAACCCACTGCTAGTTACTTCTGTTTGGCTGCCAAGAATTCACCTTTGAGTGGGTGAAAATCACTCCTTCAACTTTTCAAATGCAGTTAGGTTCTACCAGAGGTCAGATAATAGGGTGAGATGGGCTTTATTTCTTTGGATTTTTTTTTCAAATACTAATAAGTAAAATTATTTAGATAGTTACAGAAATACATTGTCACAACTGGATTGTTTCTTCAGTTCCCTGCCAATAGTCCCTTTTTATTTTGGTCATATCCAATTATAGATAGAATTATAGAAGAATATTCTTGCTTTCCAGAGCATGAGGACTGAAAATTGATCTGCTTTGGTTTGAAGTTAGAATCATAGAATCACAGAATGGTTTGGGTTGGAAAGGACCTTAAGATCATCCAGTTCTAACCCCCTGCCATGGGGAGGGACGCCTTCCACTAGACCATGTCACCCCAGGCTCTGTCCAGCCTGGCCTTGAGCGCTGCCAGGGATGGGGCAGCCACAGCTTCTCTGGGCACCCTGTGCCAGTGCCTCAGCACCCTCGCAGGGAAGAACTTCTTCCTTATATCTAACCTGAACTTCCCCTGTTTCAGTTTGAACCCATCACCCCTTGTCCTAGCACTGCAGTCCCTGATGAAGAGTCCCTCTCCAGCATCCTTGTAGCCCCCTTCAAACACTGGCAGCTGCTCTGAGTTCTCCACGCAGCTTCTCTTCTCCAGGCCGAACAGCCCCAATGTTCTCAGCCTGTCTCCACATGGGAGGTGCTGCAGCCCCTGAGCATCCTCGTGGCCTCCTTTGTGACTTTGTCATGGTGTCCCTGTACTTAGTCTGTCAAGTCTATTTATGTTAGTAGGCAGTGTTGCGTTATGTATACTCTCACTAAGTCTTTATGGGCCTTTTTTAACATAACTTCTTTGGGTTGAGTAGTTTCATTAAAAAACACAGCAAACAAGCAAAAAACCCAGACAGAAACCAAAACAAGCAAATCAAACCACAAATGAAGAATCACCCCCCCAACCCCACTTTATTAAGATTCCAGCCTTTACTTTTTAGTAGATATTAATTTAACAACTTCAACACTGCAGGTTCATACTGGAGGAGCTACAAGCCCTGCTTCACAGGCTGTTGAAGTGTTTAAAGCAGTCTATTTCCACAAATTATGCTTATTAACCACAAGATTGAGGAACTCTTCTATTTATGAAATAAATTACAGAAATACAACAAGACAGTTCTAGAATAATTAACAGCAATTTGTTTTTCGGGGATTCATGTAGTGGCTGTCTGTGCTGACGGCTTTTGAAGACTGTTAAATAGGTATCAGAGTAAGAGCTGATGGTTTGTTGGCCAACTCTTACACTCCTGTTCTTTTTCCAGTCTCTGTAAGAGGTATAGTTAATTGTTGCAAAGGCTGCGTCTAATGAATTATATCGAGTATACTGTTTTGGTTTTTTAACAAAACAACCCAATTGTTCTGCATAGAAGAGTAGTACAGATGAGTAACAGATTTTTTTATTCCTCAGAGGAATAAACCCCATCCCCATATGGTCTGTTTGTTTGTTCCCTTTCCCCTTTTTTTCTTCTTTCCTGGTTTTCTCCCCCATTTCCTTCTCTTTTTCACCTTTTTTTAGCTTCCCCTTTTTTTCCCTTTTTCATTTACCTTTCACGTTTACAGGAGTTACAACTCCTGAAGATATGTCAACGTATCATTGGACAGATCATAAATGAATCTAATCTTATGCTTTCTGTAACTCATAATACTTAATTCTGTTATTGATAATATAAGAGCTCTTTTTCCTTCCTCTGATTCTCCGCTTCATTCCCTTGGAAGCTGAGGCAGTACACATGAATCTCACATCTTTCCGTGTGTCAGGCCACGTTTCAGAAACTAGAGAAGAAAATCAGTTTACAACTGAAATTGTAAATTGCAATTTACAGGGCAAAATAGGGAGAGGTAGAGAATAAAAGAAGCAAGCTGTGATTTCAGAATCCAGTCAGCCATCATCCACTGTTGAGCTTTTGAAGGGAAATATTTCATGGCTATTCTTCATTTATCACTCTCTTTGTTTAACTTTTAAAATTATTCTTTCATTTGGCTTTACAGGAGGAAAGAGTTAGCAAGGATCTTAGCATCTTATGAATTGATTTTATCCTAGGAGCGGAGAGGAGTCAGTGGATTAGGAAAGTCATGGCCTTACAGCTTGCAGTTCATCCTTTTTCTTTCTTTCCAAGCCCTAATTCGGGTGGCTCCTAGCAAAGATGTTCTTCACTTCAGGAACGCAAAATTTAATAAGTTAAGATAGGAGCAATCAGAAAAGGTTGAAACAGTTTTCCTACCTATTTGGAGCATCTGATGCGCAATTTAGGGCATGATGTAGGCATAGTTGTAGCCAAAAGTGTTGTTTTTCATCTTCCTACGTATATAGGAGTTAGCAAGTAAATATTTAATCATATTTGTGCTGAAACATTTATGTATTCTAGAAATCCTTCAGTTTTCTCTTAAAATAAATATATTAAAATAGCCTACATTTATCCTTAAGGTAAGGCATTTTCAGCTCTTAAGTTCTGTCATATTTTGTAGTTTATTTTGTGCCATTTTATACAAAGTGCGTTACGCAGTGTTTGCTTGCTTGTTGCAGCTTCAGAGAGATGTACAAAGCACCTTTGCACTGAACCCATTTGTCTTGGACAGAACGTATTTAGTATTGGCTTATGGATTTATTTTTTCCTATGAGTGACATGAAAATTGAATTACTAATACAAAACACATGAAAATGAGTAAGCTTCACATCTATCAGCATTAAAATACAGCGCAAGTAACCTTTTACCATGAAACAATGTTAATAATGTACTTGTGTTTGTTTCCACCTAGGATTTTGTGACTACAGTCACTCGTTTACTTGAAAGTCCTTCAACTTTTATTCGAGCAAAAGCCTTTCTGGTCCTGCTACAAGTTCTAATTAATAGCAGGGAGACATTACTACTCACTTGTCAAGCAAGGTAAGGTAGTAATGGAAAATGATTAGAGATGTGATGTGTATTTTCAGAGTCATACCTGAAATACTTTAAAATGGGTGGTATTTTTGAGCCTGTGTTTTAGGAGTGAACTCTTTTCTGTGTAATATGAAGCTTTTTATTCATGAGGCTGTCAAGAAAAGAGTGTTCTCTTTTGTCTGGGGTCTTCAGGTGATGATTATTCACAAGGGGAAACCACTATCTTACTGGGAGAGTCTTTTAAAGTAGCTTGTGGTCCCAGTGAGCATTAGAAGGAGCAGATTTTGCTGTGGGTAAGGCAAAAAGAGAGAATTCTTGAGGTTACATAAACTTTATATCTTTCTCAGAATAAATGGACTTTCTTTGTGTGCTTCTCAAATGTGATTGACTAAAACATGCTGTGAAAAAATGAATCCCCTCTCAGCAATAGAACCATTCATGTTGAACTCTATCCAGCCTATTTTAAGTAAAACATAAACCGATCTAAACATATTTCCATATAGAGTTGGATGATAACTAAATGATGGAAGTGTTTTCTGGAAGAAAAAGCCCCAAACATAAAAACTCTGATCTTTTGTCAAGTTTTTGTTCAAAGTGAAAGAGTTTCTGAATAAAAACTACTTGGTTGTCTGGAAAGGCTAGAGGGATTTAGACCACTTAAATTTAAAACATTCAACTTTTTTATATTAAAGACACTTAAAACTTTTTTAAGGAAAATGCTGTTTGAAGTGTGATGTCAGATTTTTAAGTAGTTCTCTTCTACCAGACAAACCAAAATTCCTTGTAATTTAATGCAATTTCCAGAGACTGCAAGAAAAAGATGTCTCCATAGTCTCTGGGAGGTGCAGCTGAATGTGTTGCATCAGGGCTATTGCAGAAGTGAAAGGGAGTCTTTTGATTTATCTCTATCTTTGCAGCATAGTTCTGGAAGGATAAGGTGAGCTGTAATATTCCATAGCAGTCATGCGTTGTTTAGAGGCCTAATTCTGCAAAAATGCATTCTTGGGTAGTTTTTATTACATGAAGTAAACTGGCTTTCTGATGGAAATAGAGCTTTCCTAGGGTAACATTTTGTGCTTGTGGGTCCTGCAGTTTTGTTATGTGCACTTGAGTCGGCTTAAATAAGTTGTTTTCATACCTCTATAAAACAGCATTCATTATAAGAAGGGTATTAAAAAGAAAAGATAATACTGAAGTACATTCTTCAAATCCAGAGAGTGGATTTCACTTGCCAGCAACTGATTCTTTGCACAGGTCCTCCAGGGAGTTCAGATGTGAAACAAAGATGTCAATATTATTCCCCTAAAGGGAAGTGTGGCCCTTCTGTCTATTCAAATGAGTGTTTTAAAATATTGCCTGGAGCATTCTGTTACAGGTGTATTGTTAAAGCAAGCTCTTGTAAGTTAGCCAATGGCTAATAAATCAGTTACCATACTTCTGCGGAATGGCACAGCTACCCAGCGCTTAGCAGTTTGAGTATAAGCACTGTATTTATCTTTAGAAGTGCCAGATTTCTAAAGAAAGGATATAAGGCTAGTTTGGACTTCTACCTCTTTCAATATGGCCATTCCAACTAGTGCTAACATTTTGATAGCCTGGAGTATGATTCGTATTTATGACTTTTCTTGACTGAAAGTTGGATCTCTTGTTACTTTGACGTAAATTGCTCTTGCTTTTGGAATTCTTACATGTTGAGAATGAATGCCTTTAGTCTTTTGCTTATATTGCACATTTTGGCCTAGTCTCTCAGTCTGCAGAGAGATTTGCTCCGTATGTTAGCATCATATATTCATCTAAACTGATAGAAATGCACGTATAGTAGCCTAAGAGTTTCTTTCCTTTTGTTCCTTGACTCAGTCATTTGTTGTTATTTTTAAAATTAATTTATTTGAAAACAAGTCTAAAATTTCAACAAAATTACAGAGCCAAACCAAATGTGTTGTCCTCATTCTAACCAGAGATACTGTAAATGTCTGGGTCAGTAGTATTTTGGAGATAAAATGCCATATTTTTTATAATAAGAGGTAATGTTTTGCGCTTGCTTAAATATAGACTCGTGATGTATATTGAAAGAGACAGCAGAAAAACCATGCCAGGAAAAGAGCAGCAAGGCAGCAGTGAATACCTGTCAAAATGCCTGGATCTTCTCATATATCAGATTGTGCGGGAACTGCCAGGAGTTCTAGGTAAATTGATTTGGTTAACTGAGCAAATCTTGCCTTTGATTACTCTCTCAAAAAACAAATACCTCTTACTGTATACAGGTGGAAAGACTTTATTATCTGATTATGTGAAGTTTGCCTGTTACCAGCTTCATGAATTTTTTAGCTATGTCATGATCAAGTAATATGTATTGGAATGCATGATTTTCTATATTAATCGTAGAGCCCCAGGCTGGTTTGGGTTGGAAAGGACCTGAAGATCACCCAGTTCCAACCCCCTGCCATGGGCAGGGCACCTCACACTAGACCATGCCACCCAAGGCTGTGTCCAGCCTGGCTTTGAACACTGCCAGGGATAGGGCAGCCACAGTTTCTCTGGGCACCCTGTGCCAGTGTCTCACCACCCTCACAGTAAAGAACTTCTGTAAGACATCCAACCTGCACTTCCTGTTAATGTTTTGCATTTGGTGAATGGTAAGCCCCATCAGCTCAGTAATAGAATAGTTAGGGTTTGTAAGGACCTTAAGATCATCAAGCTCCAACCCCCTGCCATGGGCAGGGACACTTCACACTAACCCATGTCACCCAAGGCTCTGTCCAACCTGGCCATGAGCACTGCTGGGGATGGAGCATTCACAACTTCCCTGGGCAACCCATTCCAGTGCCTCACCACCCTTACAGTAAAGAACTTCCTCCTTATATCCAACCTAAACTTCCCCTGTTTAAGTTTGAACCTGTTACCCGTTGTCCTATATGTTCTAACAGAAATTTGGTTGGGTGTAACAGGTGAAGTCCTGTCATCACTGAATATGCTTGTAGTGGGATGAGGGGAGGAGGGGACTTGCAGAAGGAACAGTGAAAGGCATGTGTGAAAACGGGAGAAAACTTGCAAATTGCAGGGCATAATTTGGACTCACTGGTCAACCAGAGAAGAAACTGGAGTAGAATGGAATTGGTTCAAGAGTCTGGGGAGTCAGTCAAGAGAAGATGATGAGATAGGATGAGAACTGTGGCCATTTGTACAGAAGTAATAGATAAAATCTTGAAAAAATAAGGAGAATCTATTGTTGAGATTTGAATATAGGGTTGATAGCGAATAAAAGAAATGTCACAGGAATTATTCTAGATGAGGAAGAATGGTGGGATTGCCTTTCCTGGTAAAAGCTGTGCTATACAGTTTATGAGGAAAAATGAGATCTTGGTTTGGAAAAAAAATAATTAGGAGCGAATGAAAGAGGAAAAGAAAGATGGAAGGAAGTAAGTTAGGGGAGGAAGGGGAAGGAGGAGGAGGGGAAATGGGAGAAGGGGAGAGAGGGGAAGAGAAGAGAGGAGGATTGGAAGAAAGGGAAGTAAAAAGGTGGGGAAGAAGGGAAGGAACTGAGTGGAGGGAAGGGTGGAGGGAGAGGAGGGATAGTGGCAGGGAAAGGAAGAGACAAGAAGGAATGAAGGAAAAATTATGAGATCAGTGTGGCCAGTCTGAATCATCATTAAAATTCTAATTAGAGCTTTTGGTGGAGGAGGTGTCCCTTAGAATAGAGTAAGAAGACTAAATAGGAGACAAGGAAGGAAATACTGGGAGTATTCAATAAAAGAAATGGAGCAAAATCCTCTCTGTATATGCTTTGTCATTGAATGATAAAACATTTTCTTCATGAAATTATTTTCTGATGAGATGATACCTGTTTTATTTTTCATCTTCTCTACATTATCACTGGAATACTGAAAAGGAAATGGTAGCACTGCAAAGGTCAGTAGACCTAAATGTCATGCTGCTATTTTAAAAGCACCTTTATTTCCTGTATCAATGCAGATTTTTGCCTTGCTGCAAACACGTGATCCTTTTTTTCTGCCCAAGTAGCAGGTTTGCATACTGTTTATATTTTGTGATATATTTCATGAAAGTCTCGAACTATAACTATTTGAGGCAGAAATTCACCTCCTACTCTCTGTATATACTATATGCAGCTAATAGAGTAGACCCTGATATTTCTTCAGAACCTGGAAGTACTGACCATCAAATATCTATCATTATACTACCACTGTAATGCCTAATACATCAATTGCTTTAATTTGTATTCCGCTGGGATTTCTACTACTGATGCACCGTTTCAGTGCACTGTTGACAACAGTGATAATCTTTACACTTTGTTTTCCTTTCCAAGCTGGATTTGTGTGTTGATTGCTTTTATTAAGATTATCTGTCTACATTTGTCCGCATTTGTCAGAAGGCATTTTATTGTTCTGAGTATGATAAAGGAACATGTTCTGCTTGAGGGGGTAAAAGCTCTAGGCTCCTAAGAAAAAAGCCAGACCTGCAAGCTGGAACATTTAAAGCAGTTTAACTGTTGGTTTAGAATTAATCCTAGCTGGCTTTTTTGATATGCTATTATATAAGTTCCTTACTGATCCCATGTTCTTCCACCAGATGTAGCTATAAACCAAATAGATTCACAAATTGTAGAAATGAGCCCTAAAGATACTTTGAAACACATGAAATAATTATTAATCTTGCGGAAAATTTGTGAAGTTTTCACTTGTAGGTAAGAACATAATTGTATTTCTGCTTCTGTATTATTTAATCTATTCTAGGAAGTAGGTATAAATTGCTTAAATCATACTGAAAATTAAAGTAACCGTATATATCAGCTGCACAATTGGCAAATGTGATGATTATATAGGCCTTAAAACATAGGGAGATTGTTCAGCAAATTATTTGTTGCTAACCACAGAGAGCTCTTGCTGAATTACAGTATTATGAGTAATTCAAACACAAATGTGTTGATGAAAAATCAATCTTTTGGTTTATGTATTTGGCAAGTTTTAGGCAATGCTTTCTTTTTTCTTGAGCAGTGTATTATAGAATAAATCAAATCTTCCAGGCCGGATATTTTTACAATCTGCTTTAGTGCCAGGTTCTGCCATTCCTGCTTTGTTGAAAAAAGAACTCCATGAGAGCAGAAGAAAAGCACTGGTATTATTCAACATGAATAAACTGTGGCTTACTCTGAAAGGAAAGGCCTTTTCTGGCATAAAAATAATATGAAATGCTGAATCATGTTCTTTATTTGAATAATGTCTCTGTGACTTCCTTTTTACACTTTTGTGCAGCTCTCATTAGGGTAAAAATACAGTAAGTGTCCTCAAGACAGGATTTGGCTTTTAATATTTTCAGGCTATAGGGACAGAATTTCCTTCTTTACATATGAGCTGTGAGTTTTCTCCTGCTGCTTCTGTTCTTTATCTTTATCTTTATTTACATAGTCTTGCTTTTCTGGGACAATGTAGCACAACTTAGTGTTATGTTCCTTGATTTTTGTATGTTTCTTCTGAAGTTTGAAGTGTAATTTTCATTGCAATTAAGATTTTGTTCCCTCATTATTTTGTTTGAGGTTTGCTATGGAGGCAAATAAGTTCTCTTATTGACCTGCTGCTGTCTCTTTTGTGAGAAGATGAGCATTCAAGTTGCTTTAGGTCACTGTGTAAACTTGTGTATGAGAATGCCTGAGGAAGTTGCGAATGCTCCATCCCTGGCAGTGTTCAAGGCCAGGTTGGACGGGGCTTGGAGCAACCTGGTCTAGCGTGAGGTGTTCCTGCCCATGGCAGGGGGTTGGAACTGGATGATCTTAAGGTCCTTTCCAACCCAAACCATTCTATGATTCTATGACAATGTATGTGTGCGTGGCTGGTGGAGGGATCTTTCACTGGGGGGAGGATGCTTGTGTCTTTCTTCCAGTGGTGCTATGCTGCAGGAAAAAACATGCTGCTTGAGCATGATGTTGCCCACTCATCACGGTGAATTCAGCTCTTGCTCAGCTGGAATGTCATGAGAAATCTGCTTTTTATTTCACTGGAAATAGAATTGCATTCATAGAATTTCAAGAATATAATTCCGTGCATATGTAGCCACCTAAAGCCAGTGTATGTTCACCCTGCCAAGAGGGATTTTTATCTTTGCTTCTGCACCTGCCTGATGTTTCTATCCTCACCTTTTGCCAGAGGTCACATTTGTGCGCCTGCCTCTGTAGCCAGAGCAGGAAATTGGTCTGGCTGAGCACTGAGTTGGGAAAAAGTGCTGCATCAGCCTGATCTATCATGCAGTCACATGAACACTACCTTCAGCAGGAGGGAGGAGGCCGCATTGACCAGAAGATGCTGGATCAGAGCTGTTTTGTCTGTCATTTGCTGTTGTTTAGTAAAGCAATTACACCAGATCAGTCTCAAATGTTATTTTTCTGTAGCTGACATTCTCACTGCCTTAACTAATGTCTCTGGACGGAAACACCCATCAACAGTTCAGGCCAAACAGCTGAAGATGTGCCTTCCTATGATGCCTGTAGTGCTGCATCTTGTGACATCCCAGGTAGGTCTTTCTTCCAAAATTTGTTAAACACAGGACAAATTCTTGCAGTTTCCCAAAATCTAATTTTTGCTGATCATGATCAGAATGGATAAAATAGAACTTTTATTAATGTGTGGATATTTTGAGTATTCCCGCTATACCACAGCAGTAAAGATGTAAGCCTTGTTTTATTTTGCATGTTCCAAGACAGCTCCAATGATAGAAGCAAGTACATATTTTGTCTTCTTTTTAACATGGCTGTGAAATAGAGGTTTCACTTATTCTGGTCATAAGATACACATTTAATGCATTTTTTTTTCAACTTTTGCTAAATCCAAACAGGTATTTCGTCCCCAGATAGTCACAGAGGAGTTTCTTTTCAACTGTGGGACCTTACTTGTGAGTATAGCCATCTAAGTTAAATCTTGTTTGCAAAATGCACATACACATAAAATTGGGGGAATTATTTTAATGTAATAAAATTACACTAAATGTTAATGGATTAAAGTTCCATTAAATTTATAAATTGGAGAGAAAACTTGATTCTGAATATAAAATTGAAGCTTTGATTATATTAAAAACTATGTATTAGAAGAAATTTTCAGTAGTGATCTATTGGGTCAAAGGGAAAATACTGTATCTGGTATTCAAGTATAGAGAAACTCTGTGCGTGTCTAACAAACAGAGTTTCCTGTGTGCATTATTTTAGAGCAGAAAAGTTTAGTTCTGAATTACACAGAATATTTTTTTAGAATTTTATGCTAGTATTTTATGAGTAGGAATGGAAGATAATCTAATCTGTATTTTTAGAAATTCTTTCCTTTTGTCACTTTTTTCCTCATCAGTACTTTTATACTGTATGTAGTTGATGAAAAGCTGAGTAGTATAAGCTACAGAGCTCTTTGTCTCATGTTAACAGCTACAACCTATTTATGTCATTAGCAATAGAAAATTAACTTATTAACTGTGCCATGGGATAGCAAAAATGCAGTATTACTGTTGTAATGCAGTTTCCTTATATGAAAACAGTTGTTTCTGCTAAATGAGAAAAAAAGCAAGTTCTAAAATTGTGTATCAGAGTTAAGCTAATACTTCTAAGTATATGGATTCCTAAATGCCAACTGGGTATTTACTTCCACAACAGCATGAAGAGATGCCTCACCACAAGCAGCTACACTAAAGTTTACTGTTCACATTCACTTTTCTCTCTCCTTTGCCTCTTGATTCCAAGAAAATACAGGTTTAATTTAGCTCTACTTAAATATTTGTGTAGAAATTAGCATTAGGACAAATAAAAACGTTTTTCAACTGCCAATGTTGAATTGTGCAAAGCCCTTCATCTCCTTGAAGCATATGTAGCTATGCTGTAGATTTATGAATGGTTTCCGATCAACCTTCTAGAAAGTGAAACTCTTTGTCACCAGTATAGGTACAGCAGACCAGGTACCATGTAAGTTTTCTTTTGATGTTTTTTACTCCAGTTTGCTTGAGCTGCGGACTGAGAAAGTCAGGCTATTTATACTAGAACAGCTTTTGTTTCAGGTCAAGGAGGAGAAGATTAATGAATATTTCCTGCATTATAGAATCAACCAAGTTGTTAAAGACCTTCAAGCTCATCCAGTCCAACCATTCCCCAGCACTGCCAAGGCCACCACTAACCCATGGCACTGAGGCCTCGTCT
>WYDI02016412.1:0-56891 GCA_009867235.2 Psittacus erithacus
GGGAAGGACAGGTTGAGGGGGGAGGACGAGCGGGCTACATGCTTTGTCTAATTTACAACTAAGCTTAAACCACAACAAGGAGTTACCAGAACATGTCGAGTATATATCTGCAGGAGAAAGGTGTGAGCAAGGAGGGAGACATCTCAATTTGTATTCAATAGGTTAATGAACACATGTTCAAAACCTTCCTTAACCTGAGAGAGCTCAAAAAAGGATTTTTGTCTTCCAAGAGCTTTCACTAATCAAGTACCCACAGGCTGTGAAGACCAAAGAGGGTATAATGAACCAGTGAAAAGGAAGAAACCGCAATTCCCAGGAACAGAGGAAGGATAAAATGACAAACAGCATTCTCCAGCCCAGTGATTCTTCTGGGAGGGAAGAGTTATGAGTTCAGGCGCTCATACTGCCCATTTGGGATTCAGTTTGGTTATAGCTGTAGAGAATTTTAAGGCACTTGATTCTCTCTGTTTAATTCAGGTTTACGGATTTCACTTATGGAACAAAGTACTTAAATTTGAAGCACAGTAGTATTCAGCAGTTCCTCTAGATATTTTGCAGTAGATTCCTTAATCTCATTCAATAGCAAAAAAAAACCAAACCAAAACAAACCAAACAAACAAACCCCCCCCAAAAAAACAAAAAACCCCTAACATCCATATCTCTATGTCTTGTTCCTGAATGTGTGGTTTACTGAAGCTCACATAATTTGGGCAATACGCATAACAATAGATTTTATAAGTTTTGTCAGCATCTTCTTTGAAGATGGTCTAAATGGTCTTATAACAGTTTCCTTTGATTTGTGTAACACATGATTTGCTGATATTTACGGTTTAAGGGGGAGGAAAAGCACACCTAAAAATTTTAACATGCAACGTATTCAACTGCAGTTTTGGTATCTGCTTTAAATAAAGGTATTGCTTAGCCATGAAAAACCTATTGGCAACAAAGTTGTAGAAATGTAGATTAATTCTAAACCTTTGGTAAAAATTGCCGTTAAGAGTGATTTAAAGCATGCAACAATCCTACAGACAGTTACTGGCAGCTGTACAGCTGTACAGTATCCCCACTAGAAACTGGACTGATACATGCCACTTATTTTTCAGATGCTTAATTTATGGAGATTTGTTCAA
Source organism: Psittacus erithacus (assembly GCA_009867235.2). NCBI lineage: Eukaryota > Metazoa > Chordata > Aves > Psittaciformes > Psittacidae > Psittacus > Psittacus erithacus. The sequence continues at coordinate 1,131 of WYDI02016412.1, forward strand.
CATTCATAAGGAAAAAGAATTATGTGGTTAAAAAGGAAATAGCAAATATGAAGTTTAAAAAAAAATAGCTAAGAATCTCATGGAAATGTGTGGGTTTCACTAGTAAACACTACTTCAAAGTGCTTTGTGAACATATTTTATCTGACTTTCTTGGCATATGATTAGCCTTCTGGGCCAATTTATGCGTAAAAGGTCAACAGCAGCAAAATCAAGTATCAGCTATATATTTCATACACTCCTTTTCAACACATCTAACACTTTTTCTCACAGCCATTACATTTTGTACCAAGATTAGCAAAAGAAGAACTTTCCACTTCTTTCTAGCCTCTAAAATTGCCACCCTTATACAATCCCATTTAAGACAGATTTTGAGATAGTTTTTTCCCCTTGTTTAGATCTTGTTATATTGCTAGGGTCCTGCTTACGTTCCTTTGCACACCACTCATAGATTTAAACCTCCTTTTGTCTGAATGTGCAGCAGCTTTGGCACTGGTCAAAGCTTTTCTTGCAACAGGCTTTACATCTCTTCACAGGCACAATGCAGTAGTACAGCTGCCACAGACACGTAAGAGGAAAACAGGTCTCTTTTTTTATCCCCACCCCTTTTCCAAAGCTTTGATTTTGCCAGCACCCTAGATTTACAATTTGTATCTGCTAGGACATACAGTATTTGAAACAATCAGGCATTTTGCAACAATTCTAAAAGCCAGTCTTTTTTTTACTGTGGCTAGCACAAAAAATATGTCAATCTAAACAAAATAGCATATACATATACAGCCCCTTTCCAACTTCAGAATCTCACAGGTGCTCTTGCTTTTGTAACATCAGCTGCAATAGAAGGCTGAAGAAGAAAGAAGATGATCCTGCTGGAAAAAATGTGCTCACTGTTCCTCTTAGACTCAGTAGTCCTGAGAATTTGGCAAAGCATGAAGACTTGAGCTCTTTTTTAACCCATTGGTTAATTTTCTGATTGGTAAAGTCAAGTTTCTTATTGTGAAGTCAATGAAAACTTTTTATTTTTTTAAATGGAATGTGATCATCTGATTGCTCTGAAATGCTCCTACATGAGCACGAGCTATTACAATTCAGAAATAATATTTTGTCCCTGGCATAGGAACAGCCTTGAAAAATATCACTGACATATACAGCACATTCACCATTTTGACAATCACCTAATCTTTGTGAATTATGGGATTTCAACCAGAAACTGTACATAGTCTCTCCAGACTGTCAGAAATACATGTGTAGTTAACTTTATTGTGCAAAAGGCCTTATCTGATGCAAATCACAGTATGTTGCCTCACAGTTCTATTACAGTATTCAGATTATTTTATTAATTCAGATCTTTTATCTGGGTGTATACAAACATATACAGTTTATAGGACACTTAGAAGGAATTTTTCAGGAAAACAAAAAGATAATTCCTGTCACAGGTAGCTTATCCTTGCCCTTATACCTGTAAGGTGCAGTACTGGCTAGGAATATTTCACCTGTGTGTACTTTTTCTTGCAAGATCTAAGTTCAGTCCTGCAAAAGCTTACATAATGAATAACTCAGGAAATGTTATTCATTCAGATGTTAAAAGCCAAACAACATCTAAGGAGACAACATGAAGACTGTGAGTTAGCCTTGTGAAAAAGAAAAGCAATTTTCTCCTTTGGAACCATCACCTCTAATCAATAGCTGCCTTGGGCCTAAAAATGAATAAAGACCTTAATTATAAAAAAATATGCCAACAAGTCAACAGATAAAGTATAATTTTTCTGTTTAAAGACAGATACAGTATCTGCTTCCATTTCTGAACCAAATGTGTCTTGGAAGAAGTTGCAAAATTTATGGAATCAGGAGTTCCATATTGTATTTATTACTTTCAGGATGGACTCTCTCATTAAGGAGATAAAATTATGACAGAGAAAAAGTGAGCATTCTACCCAATAGTTAAGTCTAAAAACAAGTGATGTTATACAAACCTATTTTGTGAGAGTATTTTAAAGGATTTCTGCTTGAATGCAGAATTAAAACACATTTTCAGGCTTTAAAGATGACACAAAATACAATCATAACTTTTTCAGACTAACTGTAGCCAGACCTATCCCATAATAAATTGTACACCCAGCAACAAACACCAAAAGCCTAAAAAAATAGTAAACATCCTATTTCTACAGCAACAGTATTATATTCTGTCTTCAAAGTTTCCTAAATCCCTATAACAAATTGAAGATATTTCAGTTTAGACACTGATTCTATAATGAGTTAAGCCTCTTTACAGTTTATTTTAATAAAGCACAGCTTTCTAAAAATACAGAGGCTATAAAAATCACAGGTTGCAGCAATAACATGCTTAGTCGCCTTGCTTGATAAAGTGGGAATGTTTGCATGTTTCAAATTACGAGCAATTTAAAATGGGAAGTAAGCAAACTAGCTCTTGTGTTATGAAGCTTGACATTGTTAAGCCTTAAGAGAACACATACTTCAGAGTCATACAGACTGAAATATACCCTGCAAGCTTGGCAAAAGGAGCAATGCCATACTGATGTACTACGCAAAGATCACCACAAACTTCCATGTTGGTGCAAACCTGGCTAGCTGTAAATTTTAAAAATTTGCTGCTGCTTCTGTTTTTAAAATCAATTCAGTATTCATTTTCTTATGAATAGATCAGTACATACGAAAAACACAAGAAAGCTTTCCTTTGAATATCAACTAAGAAATGGAATAATTGTAAATTATCAATAATAAAAATATACCAGCATTGTAAATGAACCGACAGAGTCAGAAATACAACTTGATTACAAATCTTTCAAAAATACTAAGGTAAATTATTATTCTTTTCTGTTGCATCAGTGTAAGTGTGAAGACTTTTCTTTCTCCTTCATGGATTTGGTATTAACTCTGCAAACATTCACACCTGTTTATTTTCTGCCTATAAATAGCAGAATTAAAGTCAAGGATACTGCTCAGAAATCTAAATGTAATAATTCCTAATTCTTCCCATAATTCCAGTCAGAATTCAATTAATTAAATTATTGAAAATATGAAATTATTTTTTACATGAAATGCAACAAAATGTTAAGAATCTACTAGAACACAACAAAAATTTAAAAAATCTCAACATAAGCAGCCTCTGATTTGAAACACAAATCAGCATGGAATGCCATGACTTTTCAGAATAGCTACTTTATTTCAGAGTATAACTGATTCAGAGATGTAGCCACATGGAATTCCAAAGAACTACTCTCAAAGAAGGCTGCGGTATGAAATACGTGTACAAGTCCACAAATGGAGTTAGTACACTCATAAATGTTTAGAAAAAGAAATGTCATTCATCAATTTGGCTAGTAAATTGACAGCAACTGAGGTATCTACAGGAAAATCAAAAGTATAAATGTGTAGCTGGTGACTCTTACTGAAAGTCACTTGTGTACATTACAATGCATAAGTACCTCTCATTTTTGAATAATCATTCTCAAATTCTCGCTTTAAATGTAACTTCAATTTGTAGATATAAATATTGTGATGCAATACACACAAAACTATCTACCTTGTTGAAAATTCACACAATTTCTTGAATTTCAGTCTGCTCATTTTTGACTGTGAGCTGCATTTAATTAAACCTCCTATTTTTCCTTTGTTTCTTTAGCGCTTATTTAAGTGAAGCGCACTGGCTGATGCTCGATATCTTTATCACACAGCACACTGAATATAGTAAGTAAATTGCTGTTGGCGCCTTATAAAAATAAAGATTCTTGATAAAGTGTCACCACAGAATTCTGTTAGTTTGGGGTTTTTTTTAAAAGAAAGGCGGGGAAGTTGTTCACATATCAGTTCCTCAGGTATTTCAGAAAAGCGCATCCCCTTGAAAGCCCTTTTATTCTTAGCATGCATGGTATGCCTGTCAGCACAAAGGTGCGCCCTTTGGAAAAATTATAAGTAAAGAGCAAGAGCTGACAGACCTTACATAGTGTGGATCTGTTTCTGAGAGATAGAAAAGTAACGTACTGTAAGCTAAGTGAGATATTCCAAATCAACTAATTTAACAGCAAATCCTAAATCATGGTGGTGCTTTTGAAAATCCCAGTCTGTAAGCCTGAACACAACAAATGTCGGAACATTTCAAAGGCCTTGACATGTAATCAGCATTGCTTGTGCAATCCAACTTGAGATGCTACTTGAAAGACTGGTAGTGCAGTCTTACTGTCAGTCAGAGAAATTAATGCATATTAAAAACATTTGAAGTTTTTTTATCATATTCTGATGCTCCTTTGATGGAGGATTAAAGCTGTTGAATACAGAGAATCATAGAAATACTCTTACTGCTTCAGAGATGCTTGCTTAGCAGCTGCATAGGCACTGCGGTGCAAAGCACCATATGAGCCAACTTGCTCTGCCAGGAAGATCTTCACTGATTTGTGCTGTTACAGAAGACAACTCCTATGTGACTCCAAAAATTCTATACATCATGATTCACAGCGTAGGCTTTCTCACTGATGTACAGAAGTTTATGGCAGCCTTCACAAATGAAGTTTTATTAGCTGACTTTAAAACATGAAGAAACAAAAATGTGCCAAGTGGATTTGAAAAAAGCTGGCAATGGAAATAGACACGTAGCACAGGATTTTGAGTTTCCACACCTTTGATTATGTGCTAGGAGACTGAACTTTTCCTTTCAATTAGAATGGTAGCAGCAGGAAAACAGTCTTTGTTTAACCAAAGCTACAGAACTCTTTTTTGCGCAAAATTAGATCTCTCTGGACGTTCTCTCTTGAAGCATACATGATGTATGCAGTTTGCATTTTTTCTAAAACACAAGAAACATTAGTCAATTCAGCAGAAAGAGAGCTTGTGGATTCCTGTGAGCTCATATCATCACAAAAGGAATTGACTAGTTTGACCCAGGCTATATGCAGGTGATACGTCCATCCTGCTGATTTTGATTTAACAAGCAGCTTCAATTGGCTATGAAATAAAAAACTGCATCTTCATGGGTCTAGGGGGTTCTCTGGTTGGTTGGTTTGTTGGTTGTTTGTTGTTGGGCTGTTTTTTTGTTTTTTAGGGGGGTTGCTTTTGGGGGGTTGGTTTTTTTTGTGGGTTTTTCTTTTTTTTTTTTTTTTGTTTATTTGTTTTTTCAGGTTTGGTTTGGTTTTTTTTTGTAGGTCATGCACATTGAGAATCAGAATGCTTTGTCAGACAATGCTTTCAGTTGATGCTTTTGGAGACATGAATGCATGTAGCTCCTGACAATGATTATATGCACGTGTTCCATATAATTCCAAAAGCACACCCATTATGAAAGATTAGTACAGTTCTGCTTATGATGTGTTTAGGTCCTCTGTTACTGAATATTTCTACTGTCAGTACAACAAAAGTGTGATGATCACAGTTAAAGCTTAACAAAGAAAATGCTGTCAGGCAATTAGTAAGCTGAAGTCAGCAGTACTGAAGTGAAATATATCATGTCTGGAATAGCACAGTGGTTTGCTTGTGATAAACGTTGAAGCAGGTCCTCATACACAAAACACATCCTAGCTTTGGTAAATAGGATCCAAAAAACAAGCATTACCAAACAAAAACCCCCAACTTAAAAAAAAAAATCAAAAACAACCCAACCCACCCCACCCTGCAAAAAAAACCAAACCACAAACCAAAACCAGCCAAACAACTGACAAACCAAGACAGCTTTAATTTATTATTAGATTTCTTATTCTTCTTTCAAAACAGTCCTAGCCACTGGCCATCCAGGAAGGTGAGCGTTATAGCCCATTTGTCTTTTTATGAAAGTGCTAACAACAGCACACCTTAGGGAAAGACTGCACTACAAACACCTGTATCTGCTTTAGAAAAGGGAGAATCACCTAAATGAATCAACTCAAAAAAGAAAGAAAGAAAATTAAGTGAATTTTATTCTTGAGAGACTATTATATAGAATCATAGAATGGTTTGGGTTGCAAAGGACCTCAAGATCATAAAGTTTCAACCCCCCTGCCATGTGCAGGGACACCTCACACTACAGTATGTAGCCCAAGACTACATAAAAATGAACTAATTTGGCAAAGCCTGGTAACGCTATGCTCTCCATTCCATTGGAGGTAATAGGAAGGTAGTAATAAAGTAAATTCAAAACCATCAAGATGTCTTTCCAAAGTCTTTAAGCTTTCCCAGTTGACAACTAAGCAATTACAACAGATATAAACAGTATGTTTTTAGAAAGGAATGACAGCTAAATTCAGATACAGCCTGATCAAGCATGATTTCATCACGTTACTCAATACTGTCTGACTTAACAGTCAGTCTCAGTTTGTTCCAAAATGTTTTACTGGCCCCGTTTTATAATTGTCACACTTGAATCTTCTTTAGCCTAGTCATTATAGCTGTGAAAGTTAATCCTATTATATTGTGCTGTAAGAACATAGGCCAGATCATCCCTGACCAAAAATGAAGTATTTATAAAACCATGAGATACAGTTCAGAAACAGTATGCATAAAATGAGATAAGCTAAAGTAAAAATAAGACTTCTGGAAAAGGAGAGAAATAAAAATACCTTTTAAAAGGCCTCATTTTACTCTAGAAGTGGCTAAATTATCAAAAATATTCTCAATATCAAATCCAACATAAGCCAGAAGATTCCTGGGCAACATGCAAAACAAACTTGCTACTAGAAATAGCAATATCAAACCACACAGACTTTACCATCTGAGCTGCAAAAGAATTAGTCTAGCGGATCAACAAGTGCGACACCAGTAACTGCGAGGGGTGTAAGGGAGAAAGAGCTGGTTTTGCTCAGTGTTGTAACTGCAATGGCAGCAATAAAATATATCTGGGTTTTACTTTGGATATTAATACCAACGAAAACATGTTAGCAAGTTAGGATAGTTGCACGAGGTCACTGGAGTGCTGTACCCATCCTTAACAGCCTGTGCTAGTGCTACACCCTTCCTACTAACAGCAATCAAGCTACTTAAATTCCAGACAGCTTCGTATGCTGCACTAACGTTTGTGGTTTCTAAGTAAGCATCTTTGTAATAACATATCTAATAAATTATTTTTTTTTTCTCAAAGTCTAGAGCTGGAAAGAAGTATCATATGAAATGACTACAGCTGCAAAAGCTACGTATTGAAACATGAAAACAGAACATGGAAATTCTAAGATAGTCTGTAGAAGTTTACCTGTTTTAAAACTAGCTGACTGACCTTAAAAACAAAACAAAACACAACACATTTGGATGAAATAGGAAGGAAGGGGAAGGGGGTGTAGACAACTATTTAAAGCTTGATCTCAACAAAAATCATGAAGATAGCATTACAAGGCCCTATTGTCCGGCAGCTTCAGCACAACAGATAATATCACAGACACAGTCTGTGATAAAACTCACAGACACAGTCCAGATAAAAAGTCACAGGTCATAAGCAGCACCAAGGGATATGTGCAACCAGCACTCAGCTGGTCAGACACCGTCACTGACAAGCTTATGGGCAGAAAGGCAGAAGAAGGGAGTCAAAGGGAGATGGGGAGAAAATGAGTTTGTCATTGACCTAAGCCTGATTACCTTTAGGGTCTAGGTTCTAAACTGCTACGTCTGTTCTTTTATGCTAGACCTTTCAAGCTGGATACTGTGTATTGTACTATTTTCCACACTTATTTTTAACATATTTGTTTGAGAAACAAATTAAGGGTGTAGGAACATAAAACATCCATAATGATTTAACCTAAAGGAATCTGTAGTCCAGTGACTGAGCAGCTGTGGTAAAAAGCACAATGAATGAAAGAAAAGCATACAAATACACAACAGAAGGACCTTGATAATCTAGTGCCTCCAAGCTGCTGACATATGTACTTGGTGACACTATAGATCCTCCAGAAGGATCTATTACAGTAACTTTTGAGCTAGAAAAAGTACCTGAGAAATTAAGGGAAGGATTAAATTAATGTGTAGTAGTCCTAAATACATAAAAGCTGGCACTATTTGTGGAAAAACAGTATTACATGAATTGTCGGAAAATGATTGAGACAAAGAATTACTATTTTAAAGGAGTAACTCAGAATATAGTGAGATATAATTCTACTGAAATTTGAAGTAATGAATAGGCAACTACATGCAGCATGTAGAACTGAAGTCTTCCTTTATTGTTAAGACTATACCTTAAGCTGCCCAGAAGCTGACTCATGAGAGCTGCAATACTAGTGTATAATACAAAATGAAGAGAATCCGTCAAAGAAAATGCTTTGGCAGTATTGCTAAAAGCATCAATACCAAATGCCTGGCAAGTTAACAGCTATGGAAGGTACAACTGTTTTTACTTACATGAAGGGTGCAGGCCAAAAAATGTAATGAAAAATTGCTTAGCCAAAGTTTCAATAATGTTTGTCACTACAAGGCTTATTAAAAAGAACAAAACTTGGGAAGGGAGAGAAAGGGAAGCGGTAACTTGTCCTGAAACTCTGCTTAGGAGAGCCTCTTTCTAGCAGCCCATATTGCTGTATACTTTCCCACAGGCTTGAGCAATCAGTGAAGATGACCAGTGAGAAGCACAAAGTAAGCCACATCCCATAAACTGTAAATCCTGCAACCACCCTTTAACTGTTACAATAAACTGAAAAGTATTCTCTGATAGTCTTTTGATATTGTTTAGTGGAGTCTGTGCCTGTAATGGAAATCTGGAAGTTAAAATTCCCTTGCGCTTGGCATATGCTGCAGATAGTTCAACAATGACAAACCCACAAGCAGTTGCATGTATCTGGCCCAAAGCTTTTTATGGCTGTATTTTCAGGGCAGGCAGACAACAGCCAGATGCTTTGGGAACTCCACCATTGTTATTGCACGAAAAGAGAAGAAGTTGTCCTATGGCAGTTGTCAGATTTAAAAAAATCTTACATCCCCATTAATTCAGGTATCTCACTGAAGCACAGACTTGCTGTCAGACACTGACTGTGCCTGCAACACACTCATTTAATGTCATGTTACTGACCTTTCACATACTTCATTTATGAGTGGCAGGTAGAACCAAACTGCTTTGGTATTTACAGCTCTAACTTTACAGAAAGTCATGCTAGCATCTATTTAGTGACAGCTGAACTAGTATAAGAGCATATCTATGAACTCTTGACACTGAATTATAATTTACCATTTACTGACATATTGCCTTCACTAGGATGGCCCAGCCTTTCAAAAATTTCTGACTTTTGTTCTGAAGGAGTAATCATTCAGTTTGCTGTGAAGTTCTGCTTTTTGTCTCTCTAATTCTACACTTCCACTTAGTTCTAATAGAAAATTTATTCTTCTAAAGGAAAAGACACTTCTCAGTTAGTCCTCTGCTGCCTTTGGTTATAGCAGAATTTTAACCTTGAACTGACTTTCTGTCCCACTGGGGCAAAAGCTAAGACAACAGCCAGAGCACAATGTGTTCCACCTGTACTGCACAGATGGCGGCTTGGACAGTGACCACTCCAGTGACATCTTGCAAATTATACTAATACATAGATATATAAAAAGAGGATTTAAGACTTCTACTAGCCACTATTTTATTTGCCACCAACCGGAACACCTTAGTTAACAGCCATCTAAAAGTTGCAAGTCAGCTCCAAAGGCCTCTGACTACATCAACAAGAGGGTATATGCATCTTAAAGGAATCATTCTTTTTACCAGTCAATACCTTTCTGTCAACTACCAGTGGAGAGGCAACTAGGATATCTGTGAAAATTTGTGAAAAGGCAAGGAAAGTAATCTAATGGCCAACCTATTAGGCCAACAAGAAACTGTACAACAGGGCAGAAGACTCTTGTGAAGTTTCAGACCAACAGCCTCTCTTCACTTTCTGCGTATATCTACAAATTCCTTAGTCTCTGATCAAGGTTACGTTTTCTTTATCTGTTCCCTCCCTACTCCTCTCTTACATTCTGTCCTCTTACAGACACAGCTGCATAAGGTCCCTCCTTTTTTATCTCCTTATACAAAGCAACAACATTATGTTCGTCCTTTGATTGCTTTTAATGCTATTTAGCAGCTGAAAGGAAGGAACAAAAATTACCAGCTCTCAGATGCATAACAACTGCAAGTGTTGTGCAAACCACATCTCAGTAAGTCTGCAGGAAGCAGAGTTATGACAGGACTGAGAGTACACTCAGTCACCTGAAGAGCTGCTGCCTTCAACTGATTCTGCTTCTGCTTATTTTCCTTATGGAGGCTCTACTTCAGCTTTAAATTATGTTCAACAAGATATGAGGATGGACCAGACTTTCTTTGATAGTCTGAATTGTTTTCTCAGGACATCAGCCAAAAGTGACAATATGCCAGGTTATAACCATATTTCAGGACAAATTATTTTGATAGGCAGGACTAGGACATCAGGAAAACAGCAGCCACAGCATTAGTAATGATAGCATTTTCCTGTCACTCAGGCTTGGATGATGGCCTGAAGAACTTGCATTCACTGGCAAGAAAGATGCTGGAAGTACATAGGATCAACCTATATGGGTCATTTTGGGGAGCTTGGGGTGGTTTGGTTTTTTTTCTTTTTCTTCTTCTTTCTGTTGTTGTGATTTTCCATTTTGAATTATGTTGGACTAACGGAAACAACAACTGCACTTAAATGAAACCCACATAATGGGTGAAATCAAAATGACAGAAAATTACATGCAGTGTCAGGACAAGAATGCTAAGAATACAAAAAAATTCTGGAGCTGTGTTAGTTTGAGGATCCCAAAATTGTATTTATGTTTTTTCTATTTTATTTCCAGAGAGATTTTATAATGCTTTGATACCACAAATACAGAGAAAAATCCTAACTCCATGGATAACACTTGGCCATAAGCAACAGGCAAATCAGGCCACTCCCAAAAGCACCAAAATTACAGGGGGCAGTAAAGTAGCAGCAATGACCTGTTTTGCCTTGGTTTTGTCCTGCAAAACTGGTTTTGTTACTGATGCTGTTAACAGAAGAGTCAGGATCTGAGAGGAGGCTGCAGATATCTGTGGGAGCCCTATTCAGCAGCAGTTTTCAAACCCAGTGGCATCTGGCTTCACCAGTTTGCAGCCTCAGATGTGTCCCTATCTTCGCTTTCTCTTTTTTCCTTACAGGAATGACTCAATCCCTTTTCTCAGGGACAGCAAATCTCAAATTTGTTTATATTACTTTAAGTAGCTTCTTCCTGATGTCCCAGGGACTACAGGGAAGGCAGAGTTACATCTTTACTGTTTATCTGAGCTGTGTGTGCCTTTGAAATCAATGTTAGCAGCAGAAGTAGAAAGTGAGATTTTTAAGGCTTAATTTCACTATCATACACAAATATGCAGGTCCATCTGACAACCTCAGAGGGATTTTTGACTTTCTGCCCTGATAATACCCTGCACACCATGACTGGAGAAAGTGAGGTACTTAACATCCACAGCAGACAGAAAACCTAACCCCTGAGTTTCCACTCCTTTATTTCCACTACTGCTGTTGTTATTATTATTATGTACTCACTCATCCAGTAAGCTATTCCCTTACCAGGTTTATGATGATGTAACCACATTGTCTTCAACTGAGATATTGATTTATAGTAGCATAAGAGAAGAATCAGACCTAATAAATATCTACAAGATGAGAATAAAGGTCAATTAGTGCTTACACAGAAGCTGTTTGAGCTAAAATTAATGCCATCTGCAGTAAATCTAGACAGCAGATAGGAATGTCAGTAGAAAACCAAGGATATTTTATTTTGTCTTTCTTTTCCTATTTACTTTATTTTAAGGATATATGCTTTTTCATTCAATGCTACTTGTTAAAGTTGTCATTAGTGTAAGTGGGTTAAACCCAGCTCTGCCAGGCAATACATGCCGTTCAAGAGCCTTACAGTTCAAAACATCTTTCCTGAGTCTACAGATTCCTGCACAGCAAGAGTTCTTCTATGATTTCTAAGCATTTATACATATTATCTCACATCACAGACTTAGCTATTACAAAGAGACTGTGGTACCTTCCACACAAAGGTCACAGGCCACTGCTACTGACATATGCCTTTAAGCCTTTGGATGCTTCAAAAGGTGAAGATTAGCAACAATCCTCAGAACTCATACCCAGGAGACAGCTATTTGTCAAAAAGTTCGTATTATTGATACTTACAAAAAAAGAAGTGTATGTAATTTATCTAATAAAAGTCAGGTCTTGTTTGTCTAGATTCCAGAGTTTTGACAGTTCCTTTGCTGAATTATTTGATGTTGAGTTTCATATAATAAAGGCAAATTTTTCATCAGTTATGCATCATCTTAGGAGCAATTGGTATTATTGGGTGGATTTTCTTCCTCGGTTTTCTCCAGAGTTTTTCCTCTTAAAGTCTTTGTTTTCTTTAGAATTCATTATAAATGACATAATTACATGTCTTTTTCTCCCTTGATTGAGAGCATTTCTTACAGATGATGATTTACCACTTGGAAATTACAAATAGCATGAATAGATACAATTATTATATTGCAGAATTTCCTTTAAAATCCAGAAATGGAGTTTAGCTGAACTGTTCACGAATTATAAGTAAGCAGGTCACACTTCCTTTGATCTTCACATGTGACCCTTGATGCAAATTCAAGTGTTTCCTCAAACTAGATGACAAGGTTTCCCCTGGAATGCTTAATAGTTAAGAAAAGGAGAAGCAGGAATGGACATGAAATGGAAATAAAAGAAACTACATAAAATAATTATGTTTATGAAGATTCCTTCAGGCAATCACCGTATTTCAGTAAGACAGTGTTCCAACTGAAGTTTAACAGGTACAGTGTCTGATCACTGAATCTGCTGAAAAGTTTCCCGCTAATTTCAACTAGACTTTGGCCCAAATGTAAAGAGAAGATACATTAACACTCCTTTAATTTTCTAGACCCATTTTCCGTAGAGAGAAAGAAAGATAATACTTAAAAGTGTAAACTAAGGTTACATGAGGCTAGCAGTGTTTTTACGGAGTCATCTGTTATCATGGGATTTATTTATGGAAATGTTTGGCTGTGTCTTTGTAAGTGGTTCTCTACAGCTTACAAAGATGAACCAAGAATAACTTTTTTATCTGTCATCTGTTACAGCATAACATAATTGCCACAGTATTTGCTGTTTTGTATCTGTTCTTATGGAAATGCCAAAATGCAAATGCTTTCTGCTCAAGACATTTCAAGTAAAAATGTAAAGTATTTATTTTGAAATGCTGTTGATTAATTAATGAAGCAAAAGTCCAGAAACACTTTTACACATGTGATAGCACACGTCCATTAGTGTGCCAGTTACTGCTGGTACACATACACACCAAGGGCAGCATCAGAGTCTGTTACAGAAAGCATCACCTGAAATCAATCTACAAATGCAATGACTTCAATAGAGTTCTGTTTGTATGTGTTTGCAACAGATGGCTGCTCAACAGCCAGCTCTGAGTATCTGAAACAGGCTCATCCTCTCTTCAAAAATAAGGGCCAGAGCATCCCTTAATGGAGTGAAGAGAGGAGGAGAAAAGGCCAGGGGAATTAGAGATCAAAGAGCTGCAATTAGGCAATGTTAATGAGAAATGTTCTCAAAAGGTTTATGCTTTTGTAAAAAGCCTTCAGTTTATTTCATAAACAGAACTCTCTATAATGTAGAGCCATCTATCTAACCATTAATCCAAATGGTTTTCAGGCTCCAGTCTTTGCCAGAGAATGTTATAAGTTAGGACTGTTATCATGTTAAGCATACTCTGGGCGAAATCAATATTAAAGCTCAAATTCACTCTAGGTAGGGCTAGGTCAGTGCTCAGGACTTCTTAATATCCCTTTCATAGTGTCTAGTACCAAAAAAAAAAAAAAAAAAAAAAAACCAAAGAAAAAACCCAAAAAAACCCTAAACTCAAAAAACCCAACATCCCCAAAAAAAACACACACACAAAAAAAAAACCCCCGCACAAAAAATTCACACCACAATATTTTTCTCAGGTGTGTAAAAAAATAAAAAATAAAGCCAAAACCCCACAACTCATTTCTGATCCCACAACTTGCTACTCCAGGATTTGATCCTGAAAGTAATGCACGATAACAAAATTCACGCACATAAAAGAGTTTGCAGTTTACCTAAGCAGATACTACAAAAGTCCCAGTCACTTCTAACTCACCCCTTCTGCTGGTCATGCACTGCTACCTCTTCGGTTCTTCCAGCACTGGCATTTATCTAAACATGCAGCTCAATGGAGAGAAAATAAACTTATAAGAAGCAACAAATAAATTTCAACGTGAAACAGGCACAATTCACATGTGTATCAAATGCATCAGAGAAGCACTCAATCTGCAGAGATGTATTACTCCATGCAAGAACAGAAGTTCAATTGCAAGAAGGATGTAAAAAAGTACGCTTCTGCAGTTTATCACCAAACCTAAACACAAAGTGTTTAAGAAGCAGCTTCACATTGAGCTGAACTTTTAGGTTAGATACAGGGAAGAAATTCCTCACTGCGAGAGTGGTGAGTAACTGGAACAGGTTGCCTTGAGGAATTGCGGCCGCCCCATTCCTGTCAGTGTTCAAGGCCAGGTTGGACAGGCTTGGAGCAACCTGCTCTTGGGGAAAGAGTCCCTGCCAGTGGCCAGGGGTTGGAACTAGGTCACCTGTAAGGTGCCTCCCAATGCAAACAATTCCATGATCCTATGAACTAATTTGCCTGCTGCTTCTGAGAGTAGGTCCTCTTCCTCTATAGTCCTTCCCTCATTGCCACTGACCTGAATTGCATCTAAGTCAATATAGCTTGTGAGGCCTTAGAAAATTATCACTTTCCTTGCGTGGGGAATTTGCCAGGTTCATGAACCAAATCATTTCAGATAAGCAGCAGGAACACAAGGCAGAAGTACCAGCAGAGGGACAGAGCAGGACCCTCTTTCTTCTGCTATGATCAATTCATAGACCTGTTCATTAGGTCTAGTGTAATTTAACCACCTGGCCAGATAAAAAAAGAAACGCTATACACCAAAAAACTAGAACAAAAGTCCAGTGTTAGGAGGCCAGTTATCAACAATATCAACCATTCTAGTGGCCTAGCAAATTGAGTCACTACAATGGAACACAGTTTCCAAGCAAAGACAAGAACAATGTCCACATATTTGATGGCAATCTAAATGCTCCCCTCTGACATGTCCCTCATGCTAGGAGGGCCAGAATCCTGGCAAATGAAATGAGATAGGAAGTGCAAGCAGTGCTCCAAGCGGTAGAAGTGTGTCAACACCTAGATCACCTGAATGGGTAATACCATCACAACTGAGGCATAGCATTTAATGACATAGATAGTAACAACTGGAAAGAAAAACAACACACAAGCAACAAAAAACCCCCCATGATAGACAAAGGAAAAAAAACAAAAAAACCAAACAACCACAAAACCAGAAAAATTATTCTCAGAGAAGCTGGAAAATCATGACTATTCCAAATGTGAACCCTCCAATGTTTAATGTTACATTATTTTCCTGTGTTCTTCTATGAGTCTGCTTTCTGAGTCCTATATCCAGACTAGAAGGCATCTTTATGCTTAATTTGACTTCTACACATGACATTAACATTAACGGCTGTTTGGCCCAGGATTTAAGAAATCCCTAACAACTTCTAAAGATCAAAACCAAAATTAAATCAATATTTTTATCCAAAGTTATGGATAAGTCATTTTATTTTTTATTTTTTATAAAATATACTAGCAACACATCTTGGTTTCAACAATAATATCCCAAAAAGTTAAAATTAATTTTTAAATCATCACATTTTTGCTGAAACATGGTTTTGAAAATCCCTCCTATGACGTAATCTTTTAAAATTCAAAATAATTTACAAAAATGAACAAAAAAGTGTAAAGCCTAGAGGATAAATACTCTGTTGTGAACCTGCAAAATGGAAACAACTATGAAGGTTCAAAATGTTTCACAAAATCATTTTTATGTTTTTCAACCAGCTCTGGTTATGCACTTATTACAGTAGAGCAGCTTTTAAAAAGCAGCTGTGTTTTCCGCCAAAGGGGCGACAGCATTTCATTGTGGAGATAATGTGTGTAAATGATCCCTTCATTATATAGGGTCTGATCTTGTATTCTTTGTGCATCCTAAGTTCACACTGAAACTAACTATGTGTTAACAATAGTATTCTAGACAAATTCTAATGGGATAATGGTGTCATTATGACTACCTAAATCTCCCTTGTTTCATATGGATACAGCATTTTACTTTCTGCTATTGAGCCAAAGTCTTCAATAGAATTTTTGCCACAGAAAGTTGCACGATTTTATTCTAACTTGCTAACATTTTATGCACCTTGGTTCATTACCCTGATGAGGCAGCTGCACTTCGACAGCAGAGAAACTTTCCCTCTTCCATGTTGCAGGGTCTGGCAACTGTTCAATAGCAAACGAACATTATCCAAGATAGATCAGAAAATAAACATATCTACTCAAATGGAAACACAAGAAGCCATTCAGGTCCTGGACTATTATCACCCAACCTGGAATTTAGCTGGGACACTCGATCAACATAATTACTCTCACAGAGACTGCTTGTCAAAGGTTCTTCTACTCCCTCACTGGTCAACAGACATTTTGCATGGACAGAGAAGAATAAAGTCTGCTTTACAGTTTTATTAAGGGCAAAGTAATTGTTGCGAACATATAATTAAAAGTGTCAAAAAATACGATTTTCTTACCTCAAACATAATCTTTAAACTTTTAAGCCAAAGATAAATCATCTATGGATCATAAGGGCCTACATACTCTGATTTGGAGAATATCTCGCAATGAAAACATGGAATTATTTCAAATTAGTAACCAAAAAAGTGAGGGCTTCATGAGAGAAGGCAGATACAAATACAAATTTTAAAGACCAGAATTTTCATATTTCTTGGTGAAGAGTTAGTCAAACAGAAGCAAAAATAAAGAAAATGCCCAAATTATTGCTTGCAGAATCAATAATATAAAACATATCTCCATTACGCTCTTATTTAATTGAAACTACATTTCTTTAATCCTTGCCAGGAAAAAAAAAAAAAAAGAATATGGCTACAGAATTCATGTGCCTACTATTTATCTGCATGACCTGCTTCAAGAGCTAAGCCAAGTTTCATTAAAAATTATTGGTCTCATAACTTCTTCCCACCGCCCCCTCCCCCAAGACTCCCATATGGCACCAATATCAAGATAAAATTGTGCAGTGTAAAGTATTTTCCACTCTCAATTTTTAAAAAATGCTATAAAGTGACTTTATGGCAAAGTCAAAAACTGTCAATAATGACAAGAACTCACTTGATAAAAGTATCATGGGCAGTTGTGCAATAGTTTTGATATAGGGTATTTTTATCTGAAAGATGACACATAGCAAGGGGTTCTCATGTCTTATGCATGGTACTGAACTATACCAGCTCAGTGGAATACTATCAACTCCTTGCTGGGTGCTTTGCAAACCCGTATTTTTGTATTAAGGAATTCTTTTATATTACTGCGGCATCTGCTAAAAATGTCAGATGTGATCACAGCCCTTGCAAAACAAGTATTTTAACAACCAAAACCTTATGATAGGTTATATTTCAGTGACTTGGAAACAACACTGCATTATCTGAGAAAACAGCACAGATGTTGCTTAATAAAGTGCTCAGTTTATGCATTGTATTAACCTCATGAAACATTTATGCAAATCTTGCATTAACAAAAGGTAAAAGAATCATTATAGGTTATGAAGAAAACAATGTGACAACCTTTGTTTTTACCTCCATGTTTTATGGGGGCATTTCAACTCTTAGGGTTTTCTGTTTAGGAAGACACAGGGGCATTACAGATTTTCATCTATTTTGTTTTCAGTTCTGCTATCATTCCTTCCAGCTGATTTCACATTTTATAATGCTAATAGTGGGTGTATGGTTTTGAGTTTCTCTACTGTCAGCTGGTCAGTAGGTCTGGGGGATATATTTAATGGAATCTGACAGCTGATGGAACTGATCTCATTGAAAGGGGATTTGATATGTGGGATGAATGTGGTGACCCTCAATTCGCCATATTAATGACCATTATTATTCAAACTCTTGCAGCCAATATAACTCTTTTTCTTGGACGCAGCAGAACATGCATATAAAAGAAATGACTTATGGATGAGTTAGTCTGTATACTAGTTTGAGTGTCATTTAGGTAGCATGTCAAAATAGATTAGCTATTTTACCCTGAAATAAAATTAAAGGAAAACCCTTTATACTCTGTACAGTTGTAAACAAAGCAATCATAAAAATGGATAGTTTCACCAGACTGAATTCACCAGCAAACACAAACACCTTCAACTGGGGGGAGAAAAGTACTTTGCTCTGGCCAATAGAAAATAAAACTCAGCAGTCAGATACTGTTGCTGCAACCAACAGGTCTTCCTCTGCTGTAGGTCACCCAAAGAAGTTACTGACACCCTTTTTACACAAATAATTTTTAGAAAAAGAGAACTGTATCAGCCTTACTTTACACAAACCAGAATGTAGGTAACCACCAGCACTGTAGCAGAATGTAACATTCTGCATTGATTTGTGGCAAAATATTTAGTGTTTCATTTACTGTCTACTTGTAAAATAAAAGGAGAAATTTGGCCCAACCAAAGCTGTGCATGATGAGACAAATTATTTATACTCAAAGAAATTCTAGATTTCTGTTACCTTTTGGGAAAAAAGAAGCTGGTCACAGAAGATTTAAGAGACATGCAGAAGATACAAAAGAAAATCTTAATGTGTGAGCAAGAATTACAGGAACCATTTGCTTTTAAATTACATGGTGCTGCTACTTTTTTAGGTCACAAATATAAAATCTATTATTGATCTTGAGCATTTCCTTGTATTTTGAAAGTCTTTTAAAGCCAAGGGCACTCTAATGCCATTTAATCAATAGTTGCTTTCACATTTTTCAAGCAGATATGCAATTTGTTTACAGATTCTCAAAGGCTACTAATGTGCATTCCCTGTTCCTTTCTATCATTCAAGAGGAGGTGATGTTCTAGCTGCAACCTAGCAGCTAGCACTATTCAGCTAGGGTGCCTGCTGTGCCAGGCAGGACATTCAAAACCCCCACAGCCTACTTTATGGCCCTTGTGATACATCGATAATATAAGCACCCTGCATTTCTCTCCTTTCCTATTTTAACAAGTTCTCCAAAGGGACAGAAAGCTTTGAGAGGAACCAGATAAAGTGAAGCTGCCACCAAAACAATGCACTGAGACACTTGACCTACACATACAAGCATTGCAGCATACGAGGAATTCATCAAGAACCTTTAAGTTATTAAAGAAACCATCTGAGAAAGAGGATGTAATTAGATCATAGCAGTGAGGCTCACATTTGGCTTCCATATTTTGAAGTCAACACCAGAATATCTCAATTACTGTATGGTTTGAAAGCCTTAACCATATGATGACACTCAATTACTCATTCGTCTAGCCAAAAATGTTAAAAGTGTTTGAAAAGTGAGTTCTTTAATCTTTTATGAATTGCCTTTATCTAAACATTGTCACCACATGGCCAAGGGCACCCTGTATCGTGATCAGTTTATGTTTACCTTCTTGTTCATCCTCTATTGATGGAAATTCTAGATAGGATTGTTTCTCAATTTTAATACCTACACTTTCAGGACAAAATGAAAATTGGAATAAAACTACACTTGGAAACTCTCAAGGAACATGAACACATAAACATGATAAAGCTAAAAGTTTAAAAAAGAGCAAGCTTATCATGCATGCTAATTTTACTCAAAAACTTAGATGCCTACTACTCTAAGCCATATTAAATTTTCGTACAAGCAGAGTCCTCTCACCATCCACAAGCTAAGCTAACATTATGGTTCCTCTGTCCTTTATCATTCTGTCTTACTCTGGAAATAACATCGCACTGCAAGACACATGCATTTGCATGAGGTCCCCTGAAGAAAAGAAAAAAAAAAAGTATGATCTCCTGTCTTTGAATCTTCAGACTTGTTCATAGTCCTGTTTCAAATACTGTTCATTAGTTCTAGCCAGTAATAATCATTGTTCTAGAGTCAACACTTCATTTATGATCTTTCCATTGTTCCTGTGCAAAACTATTTCACGCGATCATTGGTAGCCACCTATACTTGCACATATTCACATAATTGTATCTCTACATTACATACACAGAACCAGAAAAACAAAGAATGCAGAAAATATTAATTTCTTTCTTACAATTTTAATAAGATCAAAGCTCTCTGTACATCTATCACAGAGAATTTTGGTCCAGAAATCAGTGATCATCCCACTTTATTTTAAGGGAAACTGATCTAAAACATAACAGAGGAAACTGAAAGAACCATTTTTTAGATGGTTTTGTTTTACTTCACAAAAAATGAATATAACCCTTTGCAGACTTTAGGACCCTGACACTACATAATCCCACATACTGGCTTGCTGAACCTGAGCCACAGCTGTTCTGATAACAGACCCTTTGAAATTGCTACAACTTTGAATAAAGGCAGTGTTTGCAATAATGATGTTACACGGGTAGTAAATTAATCATTGATACACATATTTCTCAGGGTTTTTTTTGTGCTGCTCATAAATGAATATGTAGTAATCTGAACACCTGAAACTGAACTCCTGAGTTCATGCTGTCAAAATGGCCAGACTTCAAATGAAATGGGTGAATCCCACCACCTGTTAGAAAGGGTGGGATTTTACATGCTTTAAACATGTCAAGTGAGAAAAGCTGGATCCAAGTCTCTAGTACCACCATTACATGTAAGAAATAAAACCCTAAAAAAAGGCAAGATTGTAACTGAAAAAACAGAACAGGGTTCATAGTATGTAATTTATTAATTTACATTTGAACATAATCTATTAAAAATAAAAAATTGCTGAGTATAGACAAATCCAACTGTCTGAATAATTTCATATATCAGAATTTCAGGTATCCTGAAAGAGAAAACTTCAACGAAGAGGAAAATAAAAATTCTCTTAATCCAAACCACACTCTTAATCCAAAACTGAAAATATTAGAGCTCATTTACCTGGACCTTGAAGTCAAATTCATTCACATTACACATGACACTTTCCCACTGCTGTACTTGGTGATCTCATTAGGAATTTTATAGTGCACTAACAAGTCATTCCATCTTTCAAGGAGGTCCATGGGTCTAGCCTAATGCTGTTTTCCTAAAAGTAGCATACTTCCCCAAAAGTCTGCTTCTTTCAAATTAGTTAAACATGCTTGCTCAGTTTCTAGCTGGGGACTGAGTGCACTTTTATGTGAGGAGGTGATAAAGCAGGTGGATTTTCTCTGCTCCCCTGGAATGGCTAAGCTTAATAAGCACAACAATGCTGCTCTAATAATTCTGCTTTGCATCATTCTTAAAGCAGTTAATTATTCCTTCTTCAGTGTTCAGCCCACAATATTTGCAGAGAACTTCTCACAGTGACCTCGAAGTTCAAATAAATTCAGTGAAACTGGGAAGCTCAGCCAGAGACAAACAAAATTCCACCTACTTTGTGTCAAGTGCTTCCTATTGTTTGATTTTAGGCCTCTAAAGGCACCAAGCCAACAAAACATTAACACTAGATACACCATGGCTTAGATTTAGGCCATCTGAATGTCTCTCAAAGCATCTTCTATGATTTGTTGATATTTTGTACATTATTAGTTAATTTCTGTCCCTTACACGAGTATTTTTAAAATGCAGTAAAAATTAAAACAGCAATAGTCACTTCTGTCTGTCATAAAATTGCCAAGGCAAAACTATCCAGGACTGAAAAAACTGATTAGTATCCCTGTTGATTCTCTGATACATCCATGGTGACATATAGTGATCAAATTCTAAGTTATGAAGAAAAAGATATTCTTATTTAAATCAAAGCTGCAGGGCTGTATTCAGTAGCAGCAGACACTAAACAGGAGATTGCTGAAACTGCCTGGTTAAGTCAAGATTTTTATTATGTGACAGTATTGACTGAAGAAAACAGCAAACCAACTCTGGTGTAAATCAATGAGCTTTTGCTAGGCTTTCACAAAACAAAAGACCTGCTGGATTCAAAAGTAAAATAATCAATTTTGTTGCACTGAACAGGTTGAAGATTGCAAGGAACAATTCCACAGCCTTCCTCAGTAATAATAATTTAAAGGTACTGAAAAAAGAGACAGGTTTTATTATCAAACCTGAAATATTTATTTTTTGAATATACAAACAAATGCAACAAATGCAGTCCTGGAAAGGGATCTAGCTCATCACCAGACAAGAAGAAAATTTCAACAGAAAAGTCACTATGTGAACAGCCCAAAAGAGTAAGCAGAAGTAAACGATTGAGATTATATATATTCGTTTTGATCATTTGTAGATTCTTTTTTTTTTTTTTGAGCTAATATGTTTTGTATATAAAAATGAAAAAAAAAAAAAGGGAGAAAAAAAATTACCAGAAGGTACTGGAGGGAACAGACAATGATTACAGCCACATAATAAAGATATGTATGCTTTTTTACCTGATTTATGTCATTTATGTAAATCCTTTACCAGAATTTGTAACAGATTTCTTTCTCTTTCCATGATTATTTGCTTATAGAAATCATAGCCACAAATGTATAATTTAAAACAGTTCTCTTCTCTTAAGATTTGGTTTGGGGATTAGATATAACACAAATCCTTTCCTTTTTTAAAAAAATTACACTAACAGCTGAAAGCTTCAAGAACTGCAGCACACTATTGGTAGTGCTCCAGGAATACCAGCTACAAATAACCCTACAGCTGATTGGCTTTTCATGTTGTTAAAACATCTGGAATAGTATCTCTGGTCCTGGCAGAAGAATGCACATGTGGTGTGATAGAAACTTAAAAGATTCATGGATGCTCAGTCCCGCAGTCAACCGGATAAACTGACAAGAAAGAGGACTGTCCAAAGTAACATGTAAAAAAAAAAAAAAAAAAAAAGCACTAGTTTTTACTGAATATTACCTTCAATCAATGGTAAAATGAGGCTTACTTCAGTTAAATGAGGCTGAGTAAGGCTGTAGAATGCACAGCAAAAATAACCATAACCTCTTCCCTTGACAAATAGCTTCTGAAAGGCACCAAAACACACATAATTATAGTCTAAAAAATACTAAAAATATACTCTGTACCACACACATGCAGCATAACAGCTTGATTTCATCATAACACTTAGATACAATATTTTCCTGCACAGTATTATATTAATATGATAAAGAGCAGCCAGCCAAAAAACAGCTGAAGAGCTGCAAAGTGATTTCAGAAATTGAAAAGCAATTTCGAATGTTTGGTAAGCATTAACTTGCTCACTGTGCCCTATCAAAACCAGCTGCTAGCCCATAATTCTAACCTTTTCCCTTTCAAAAATACAAGGCCTTGAAATCCTATATTATTAAGAAATAAATATGGTAATTGAAAGAGTAAATGTAATTATAAAAGAAAGCTCCCACCATCAAAACCTTCCTCTTATTACATCAGCCTGTTCGACTTAAAGGAGCAATTTGCAAATGTGTTCCCATGCAGCATAGCTCACATATATGACAACCAATAGATTTAATGAAATTTTAGACCATTCTTCTGCATTCCAATCTCACTAAACATTTACTTGTTACAGCTCTAATTAACAGATGTAGGGATACTAAGAAACGCAGGCACATTCAGAAAATAGGCCCTGAGAATGGGTTTACAGAAGCAAACAAACTGAATGGAAGGGCACCTAAGTTTGTTGCCATCAAATGTTAAAGATTGGGTTGTCTCACATCCCATGTCTTCCCTACATTAAGATGTCTCCCTCTAGTTCTGCATTGGGCATCAGAGTGGAAGTGGGATTCCTTTGCAAAAGCTCTTTCACACCTCAAGTCATTCCCTTAGGTTTAGACAACCGGCTCAGAACATCAAAGAGCAAGCTGCCATTCATCATGCATACAAATAGCCTACAACACTCAAATTGGTAGTGCAAAACATAGACTTCATGCACTCCTCACCTGAGGCATTATGAAAGCATGCCTTTTGTTTCTCTAACAAGTGCTTTTACCACCAGCTGCATTGCAAGGCTAGAACACAGTAGAAGGTACGTGCCTATACAGGAAAGATTCCTGGAATTTAGTCCACATTGCCTGGAATATATCTCAGTGTCCTGGGTTCAGCAGTAGCAGTCATTTTTCTCCTTCTTAGTAGCTGGTGCAGGGCTGTGATTTTGACTTTCAGCCTGGGAACAACACTGACAGCACTGGTTTTAGCTGTTGCTCAGTAATGTTTACTTCAACCAAGGACTTTCTGAGTCTCATGCTCTGCCAGGGAGGAGAGGAAGCCAGGAGGAAGCAGAGACAGGACACCTGACCCAAACTAACCAAAGAGGTATTCCATACCACAGCATGTCAGGCTCAGTATATAAACTGGGGGCAGTTACCTGGAAGGGCTAGATCACTGCTCGGGTAGGGCTGGGTATCAGTGGGTGGATGGTGAGTGGTTGTGTTCTCTCCCCTTGTTATTTCCCTTATCATTATTATTACTGGTGGTAGCAGCAGTGGTTTGTGTTATACCTCAGTTACTGGACTGTTCTGGTCTCAACCACTGGGAGTTACATCTTTTTGATTCTCCTCTGCATCCCTCCGGGAGCGGGAGGAGGAAGAAGGGGGCGGGGGGGGTGGCGGGGAGTGAGCGAGCGTCTGCGTGGTTCTGAATTACCGTCTGGGCTTAAACCACAACAATCAGCATCTGTTTCACACACTCACAATGTAAATAACACCCAGCTTATGAAATTAATGAAGAAGCTTTCTTCACTGAATGAAAAAGGAGAGTGGCTAAGGTACAGATATACATTACAGAATAACTACCTTATTACTGCCTTTTTTTTTTTTTTTGAAAATGCTTCTGGATATCTAGGCAGCATTCAGGCTCATTAAGAGCCTAAGCCCCACTAGATTTAAAAATTAAAAATAGGACTTCTACATGGCTTAAATAATTTTGGAAAGTTCAGTCATCATTAAAAGATACATCACCTATTGTTTTAACAAAATTAAAGTAGCTCCAAATATGCATACAAATAATAATTGTTTCAGAATTTTCCTTGGATAGAAAGCAAGTGTGCTGCCAAGATTTGACTAGAAAGAGAGGAACGTAACATCTTCAGAAAAAGAGGTACTCTTGTCTTCCCCATGACCCTCCTTGCTAAAATCCCTGTCTTGAAAATACCCATGTTTCATTCAGGAGATTTTTGGCTGTTTATTCTTTTTCTTTTTAGCCTCTAATGGAAACAAATGAAAGCATAGTCTAAATTTACATATGAGTTTTTTCAACAATAAATTGTATATTTAAGAATCATTAAAAATAATGTATCAGTTCCAATGCACTCTTAACGCACAATGGCAATATTGCTTCATCAGAAGCCTACATCCCCTTGCTGACACTCCTAGGCTCATAAAGTCTGTTTTGTGGATGCAGCTGTTCAGAGAGAAGACAGTTTTTGCTGGGTCATCTTCCATTGTCCGTGGGCACAGTATGATAACGCTGATGGGAAAATACCTTCCAACAGTGTTAACTGTTCTCACACTAAAGGGTGCTTTTCCAACATAGCAGCAAGAAGCTGGTATAACTGGACTCAGAGCAAGGATGAGTACGTTACTTTCCTTGTAAGGCCTAATGTTTCCACATGACAGTTCTTCTGATACTCATGGTTATTTTTAAGCACACAAACTAAAATGTAGGAGACATTTAGCCCTTGTAAATTGCACAACTGTCATAAGGGGCAAACTGCTTTCTAGCTGTAGTTAAACAACAAAGAGGGGAGGGATGGGGGGGTAAAAGAGAAAAAGGTAGTTGAGAAAAGGAAAAAAGAAAAAGGAAAAGGAGGAGGGGAGTTAATACAAAGGAGTTTCATAGATCAAAACCCAGTAGAAAAAAAAATGAGAGAAAACAAAGCCTTGTGGCACCTCAGGACAGTTCTAGGATGTGGCAACAACCCGAGGTCATCTATCTGCCCACACATGGAGCTATAAGCAGAAGCTGGGATTGCTTTTATTCCTCCTTACTACCCCCACTTCCCTTTCTGTCAGACAAATGCAGTGTGACTGACTTTACCTAGACTCTTTCAAAAACTGATGAAGCTTTCTACATTACAGTCATAAAAAGTAAAAAAAAAAAAAAAAAAAGAAAACAAAAAAACAAACAAAAATTCACATAATAAGGACCAAAGTATCTTATTAATCACCTCATATAACCTCCTACATAAGAAGCCATAGCTTGGATCAAGAGTTGCTTCTGAGGTGATACATCCCCATTTACCTTTTTTTTAAGCAATCACAAAACAGGCTTAAAGATGAAAAATGGGATAAAACCAAATAAAGACATGCTCCAGGAATGCCCCCAGTGAGCTCCAGCCACTAATGGGTATTCATTCCTAGTAATCACACAGCAATAGGATGAAATAACACCATGTTACATGGATAACATCAGTTCTAACCATCTGATTCTTTTCCACAGATCCAGTCCTCCTGGATCACACCATATATGCACAGGAACAGTGTACAGCAAGTCTCTTTCCCCAAGCACCTTTGTCAAGACATTTGCCACCAGAAATTTTTTTTTTAGGAGTTGTTCTTACATGGGCAAAGGAAGCTGTAAGGAACTAGTATTTAACTTCATCAAGGTAACACTTTGATTCTTGAAAAGTTTTAGTTAAAATTATTAAGGTGTATAAATCTATTTGACAAGTTAATACATTACAATTGCTCTCCATAGGTAAGAACAAAAGAAAATTCATTATTGCGTTTAATTTATCAAACATTTAATAAGAATGTCATTATTTAATCCTCCCTGCCTTAAAACTATAAAAATCAGCTTACTTCCTTGAGCTTCATATTGACATAGGACCAAAACCAAATGCATAGCTTCAAGAAAAGCATTAATCCTTTTCTGTAATTGCCTAATGGAGTGTAAAAAAAGCTTTTGAAAGTCTACAAAGGCTAAAAAAAAAAAAAAAAGAGTAATAGCTATACATACACAAGCTTTCAGCAAGAATACATGGAATACTTCAGGTTTTGTTGCTGGGACATACTAAAATCCCTACTGCAAGTTGCACAATTATTCAAAAGTAGTATCTCTGAGCATGATACCCTCAACACAAACAGCACAATAAGCAAAAATAGCTTCTCAAATGTATAACTGCTTCAGAGGTGACAATACAAGCATTTGGAGTGGAGGAAAGGAAGGGACAAAACACTTCAGTTGTGATGTCATGTTATCTACAATCTTCCTAAAACAAAGCTGATAAGGGAGTGGGGTGGGACAATTGCTAGCCATAATTTATTTCTTGTTCTGAAACAGAAAATCAAAAAAATATAAAGCAAATTTTTACTGGGATCTTAAAAAAGTAAAACCTTTCTATTACTCACTCTGAGTTGACTAAAACAGCACTTATGTGTTTTTTCTACACCAAAACGAGATACTTACAAAAAATCCAGCTAAAGAGCAAGCAGCAGTAGCAGGCACTTCTACAAGAAAGTATTAGAGATCAATCTCAAAACTACTTCTAGGTTCATTTGTATAAAGCAAATGTCCTTTTATCAACACTGGAATTTTAAATTATTTTGAGTCACCTTTTCTAAATAAAAACTCTCTTCTTCCAGAGTGAAGACTAGTGTTTTCCTGTTTCTAATATTTTTCATTCACAACGGCATCTTCACCACATCCATTTCTCCAGTATCATGACCCCCCACTCTCTCACTCCTTATCTTTTGTTTTTAAAGATGCTTACCTCTGCCTAGTGATTTTAATATACATTTAAATAGAACCTGTCCACTCCTATAACCAAATCGTATGAGCTCCTGTGATTTGAGCACAAGAAACAAACTGCATTAGCAGAAGACTTCCAAAACACTGTGCAGTTAAGTGTTACACTCTCATAAAAACTGCTAATCAAATAATACGATATACATCTAAGTTATGCACAGCCAGACACACAGATTTTTATGTATCCCTTTAAAAGAAATTACACTCACATGATCACGCACAGAAAAACATGCACATAGTTTTTATCTTTTCTTTTGAGGACTGGATTGTCTAGATTGCACCAAATAAAGAAAACAGGCCTTGGAACAGATTTCTTTTAATTCTTATGAGTGCCAACACTTATCGGCTTTAACTAAGATTAAATAAGCAATTAGCAGACAAGATATAACTACCTGTGCTGATTTTGGCTAGAATAGGGTTCATTTTCTTCACAGTGGCTCCTATGGGGCTGTGTTTTGTATTTGTGCTGAAAACAGTGTTGATAACACAGAGAAGACTTTGTTATTTCTGAGCAGCACTTACATTGAGTCAGGGCCTTTCCTGCTTCATACCACTCCACCAGCTGCGAGGGGACACAGCCAGGACAGCAGATCTCAGCTGACCCAAGCAATATTTCATGCCATACAACATCATGCTCAGCATATAAAGCTGGAGGAAGAAGAAAGGGGGCAACATTCGGAGTGGTGGTGTTTGTCTTCCCAAGTAACCATTAAGCATGCTGGAGCCCTGCTTTCCTAGGGATGACTGAACATCTGCCTGCCAATGGGAAGTGGTGAACGAATTCCTTGTTTTGCTTTGCTTGCATGCATGGCTTTTGCCTTTCCTATTAAACTGTCCTTATCTCAGTCCAAGAGTTTTTTCACTTTTACCCTTCTGATGCTCTCTCTCATCCCACTGGGGGAGAGCGAATGAGCAGCTGTGTGCTGCTTAGTTGCTTGCTGGGGTTAAACCATGACGCTACCTCTCTCCATCTTCCTACTAGCTGCAGTAGCCTTGTCACCTGGATGCTCATGCCAAAGAAACAGCTTTCTGAACTGAGTGCTCCAGGAATTTGGTCTTAACTCACAGCCTTCCCTTAAAAGTCCGTAACAGTAGGAAGCAACTTAGATAAAGTGGCACATTCTGCATGAAGCTACCTCAAAGCTCTTCACTGTCAGTAAAAATTGCATCAACATGAATACTGTGTGACTCTTCCAATATGTAGGTAGAAAAATACCTTGTGTTCCATGCAACACCTTTTAACTTACTAACTATATGATAGCATGCAGTCCCTCACTTGAGCTACCAGGGTTTTAAGAGGAATTCCTTTCATGTGGAAGTCAACGCCTCGGTCCGCTCACACACCAGAGTCAAGCTCACGCCAGAAATACTGCGCTAAGGGTTGAGAGACAGTCAGCACCTGGCAAGATTCATTTATATTGTTACACTTCTAATTTTAACACCAAAATGTCTTTGCAAATCTCTATGGCTTTTTCTTGACACTTAGAGATTTTTTTTTCAAATGCATAAATGCGCAGCTCCTGAGAGAGATGCAAGATTCAGTGCACATTAAAGAGTGGGGGCTGTTTGTTCCTCTGTGTTAAGCAAAACACTTGGCATAGAATTGCTTTTGTTCCAGTTCTTAGCTTTGTTCTCACATATCCCAGCACTGAACTTTCTTTGGAAGCCAGGGAAAGCTGTTCTCTGTGCCTAAATCAAATTCTCTAGCTTGTAGCACAAGGATTCCCACTCCGAAATCCAGATTTGAGGCTGATTTACATGTATACATTTGTAGAGTGACACTTCAGCTATCTAGAGCCATCAGACTAACAAATATTTTAACAAGTATTCTAACTTGGGACAGAAAGATCTCATGCTATAACATCCTATAACATCCACGTCAGAACTGAAGCAAAACAACTGTAAGGATTTGTGTTCTTGCTGAAAATGACAGATAACACAGCAATAGCAAGTCTAGCAATTTATTGTCGCCATTTATTTCAACCTCAGTGAGTATCAGTCAAGTATCTCAGAGCATTAACCAGTATTAATTAAATCAGACTTCTGATGACTTTGAAATTTGTAAAAGTCAACATGCAACTGATTAAAAATTATCTTTTAACATAGTACCTAATGTTACATTAGTTTCAACAGTAAGAAGGTAACTAAAGCTTGCCAAAATGCATGTTAAAGCTTTCTAAATACACATTTTACAGTGTCACACTTAAGCAAAGCCTAGTGACAGGAAACAGTTTCATGGCAGCAAATACCTGAACTTCGCATTGCATGAACTAAGAAGCAAAAGAATTCATTTTCATGTCTTGGTAACAGAGTTATCATTGATAAAACCAGAGTAAATTCTGAGAGCTCCCTAATACTCTCACTGAAGTAAAACTTGCATTTTCCATTTTCATTTCCACGCTGGTGGTTAAATCATTTTGGTTTTTTTTCTCAACTTAAGTCCCAAGCCTTCTCTCTAGTTAAGTTCAGACCAAGTACCATCCTGCAAAAGCTTTCTTTTGTGCCTAGGCCCAAACCATGTTCTGTCGTATCAATTTGCTCTTGATGAAATCGCTGAGAAAAAGCAGTGGTTATTACCTATGGATTCCTGCTCTCAGCTCAGGGCTGGCACAATGTACGGTCAAAAGCGGTAAGAAGAAAGGAGCACTCTGTGAAACCTTAAAATTCAGGAATGATAATGTTCACTACCGCAGCACATTTCTTCACCCAAGATGTAAAGAATCTTATGTTTTCCAGATAATAGTGAAGGAAAAAAGGAATTCTAATAAAGATTCAGACTAGAAAACATAGTGCCAAAAAATCCTTTATGAAAAACTTGGTTTACACAAGACTTTTCTTGTTAGAAATGAAAATCTGTGATAAGCAACAACTGATTTAAAATCCCTTCTCATCAGTTCTGTTTCCCAGATTATTATCCATGAAATTAGTGGCTGAGTAACTACTATTTTGAACCTTGAAGAGCTATCTGGCTGAAGAAATTTAAATGAGGGGGGAATATCCATATTGCCAGAAGCAGCAGGAGGAAGCCATTACCGTTACTTACACAATCTATTCTCACTGAGAACGTTGCCCAGTATAATTTACAAAACTTCTGTTGGAAATGCATTAGCAACTGAACAGCAAGTAGCTTCTAAGGGAGAAATAGAGAAAAGAAATTTAAATCCTAGCTTACAAGCTTCAAATGTTATTGAACATCAGCTGCAATCCCCGCAGTCAGCAGTCTATAACCTTTTAAAGTCCAAACAACAGAGTATTTTTTAAATGTGGCAATTCAATCTGATTTTGGTTTAAGAAACGTTTTATAGATTAGTTCAAATAAAGTGGCAACTGGTTCAAATGCAAAAGCATTCTTCCACACAAATTAACAACACAAAGCTCATGAACTGTTCATACAAATGTAGGATGCATACACATGTATGTATGTATGTATACATATATATATGTGCATATATGCACACATAGCACAAAGTGCAGTTTACAGGCTGCATTTTATTTTGTACTGAAATAGATTTCCTGCTAGCTGCACAGTACTGTCACGTGTTTAGTTAAACTTTTTCATTGTTTCAAAATCTTTAATAGCCATTTGTGTTCTTTACTTTTTTAAAAAATAAAAATGATAGAATGCATTTTCTCAGCATGAACACAATGCTTCCTTGATTCTTTGTAAGTAGATCTCTCTTTTTATTCCTATTTTAATTTTTATTGAAAGTTCTTTTGGCATAAAAGTCTGTACTCTGACAGAATAAAGGCCTCACTCTTCTCACAGAAAACCTTCAAGAAGGTACTAGAATCAACAAACTCTTCAAGGTGAATCTCAGAAGGCTTTCCACTAATCTCATCCTCAAGCTATAATGGTGCAAAAGGTAGAGGCTGCTGCTTGCCAACTCTGCCTTTCTGGGAAATCCACACAGGCTAGACTTTTTCTCAGCTCCAAGCTAGTCATTCCCCTTCTTTAACCAGAAGGACCCTAGTACACAGCAGCCTGCTCTCACATGAGAATATGATTCATATCCTTGCTATCCTTACAGCCTCTGTGAGGCTGGTTTTCCTTGATGTAACCTTAGAAAAGATAGGGAATGGCCAGTTTTACAAACTTGTAACACTTGTGAAACAGTGGAAACCCCTGGTTTGCCATACCAATACCCCGTTGGCTCACAATATTACATTCCAATGTACTGCATACACGATTGTGTATATAACAGCAGAATTAAAAATTCATTAATGGTAACAAACTGATATCCTGAAGAGATGTACAAGAAGTCCTGTCTCCTTCCCCAACAGCAATGGAACACAGTGTTGCAGCACACTAAGTGTGCTGTTCAGGCTGCATACATGCCAATACAATGCATAAGATGAACTTGGAAAATCTGTACCACCACCAACAATGCAGGCTATTCAGATAATGTTTTTAAGAGTCATCCTGGGTGCTTGCAGCCCAAAAAGCCAACCATATCCTGGGCTGCATCAAAAGGAGCATGATCAGTAGGCTGATCCTGCTGGAGGATGTGATCCTGCCCTTTTGCTCTCGTGAGACCCCACTTGGGAGTACTGTGTGCAGTTCTGGTGTCCTCAACATAAGAGGAGGGCCACGAGGATGATCAGGGGCCTGAAGCACCTCCCATATGAAGATAGGCTGAAAAAGTTGGGGCTGTTCAGCCTGGAGAAGAGAAGGCTGCATGAAGACCTCATAACAGCCTTCCAGCTAAAAGGGGCCTATAAGGACGCTGGGTAGGGACTCTTCATTAGGGACTGTAGTGATAGGACAAGAGGTAATGGGTTAAAACCTAAACAGGGGAAGTTTAGATTGTATATAAGGAGGAAGTTCTTTACCATAAGAGTGGTGAGGCACTGGAATGGGTTTCCCAGGGAAGTTGTGAACGCTCCATCCCTGGCAGTGCTCAAGGCCAGGCTGGCCAGAGCCTTGAGTGACATGGTTTAATGTGAGGTGTCCCTGCCCACAGCAGGGGGATTGGAATGAGATGATCTTAAGGTCCTTTCCAACCCTAACTATTTTATGATTCTATGGTTAGATTTGCTTGTGTAGCTTTGTACTTTTAACAGGAAGAGAAGCCAATGTCAGCAGGAAAGGTGTTCCTAGCCAGGCTTATAACCAAACTTTTCTAAAGCCCTTGAGCTTTTAACAGTAAAATACAATCAAGAGTGCAGAAAAATACCCCCCATGATTCAGCATGATTTAGGTGCTCAAATCAGATCCTTGAAGTTGTTCCCAATATTTCAGAGGCAATTTATTAGGACCATAACCATTTTGTGAATCCCTGTTTCACAGTCTAATGATCAAACCCAAGCATTTACATCTTTTAAACAAATGACTTACCAGCTATACAACTAAATGCAGACATAAATAAGGCAAAGAATTTATTCAGTAAGGTGCGGCAGACCCTATGCATAGAATATTATTCATTTAATGGATTGGAAAACAGAGCAGAAAATAGGCTATTCTACATTACCAGTCATTACGAACTTGGAACCATATGCAATAAATACATTGTTCGTTTACCTAAATGACTGTAGCTAACTGGAGTGTAATGACCAGAAGATATTAAGTTCTTAACTCAGTGATCTTGCCGCCAAAATACAAGCCTTTGATTACTATATTTACCATTTTATACCTCCCAGTTCTGTTCTATGTAAAATAAATCCTTACCAACTTCACTGACCCAAATCCCATTTGTATCTAACCATATTTAGTAATATTATGGTATGTTCGCGTTCTACTGCAGTAAAAAACAAACAAACAAAACCTCATATGAATCCTTTAGGGTACTGCTCACCAATTAAAAAGTAGCATATTAAACTTCTTAAAATCTCTGTAATCTGCAGTATAAAAGCAAATTTTATGCTAGCAGATAATTTAGCATCCATAATCTAATTAAATGAAGTGAGTGACAACTACATTCTCTACATAACTGATACATCAGGAACAGATAATGTACGTGTTTAAGAGACTGGAACCCCATCAAAAAAGTTGTTAGAAACACTTGCCCTTGCCATAAATCCAGCTAACATTATGGGCTAAATTCTGTTGCCTTACTGACATCTCACCAGAGGGGACTATCTACCAGAGGAAGAATTACTTACATGACTGAAGTTTTGAGAGACTGAACCACTGGAATATTTTTGCTTTAAGTAACACAAACCAAAAAAGATATTTCTGGTGTTACACAGAAAACTATGACACCCTATAAACATTAACTAATGCCATCCTTGAGTCTTCAGGGAAAATGGTTTCCAAAATATACACACAGCAGCTACAGAAGAACTTCATGCTGGCCACAGGTATTCTCGGGGGAAAAAAAATGTAGGCTGCAAAAAAAGAATGCTTTAAAACCTGCTTTTTTTCCCTCACCTGCCATCAACACAGAACATCACAGCTCTAAACATTTATCTAGGACTTCTTACAATGACAGAAAAAAAGGCTAAGTAAAAGACCACCTTTTCTGTGTTTTTTCTATGTTTAATATAATGATCAATTTATAACAACTACTTTTGGAAAATGGGAAAAAAAAAAAAGGAAAGAAAATATTTCATGTTAATTTTGGATGTTTCCATAACGCGTGGGAATGCAACAGGTGACAAGTTAACACAGCTCTCTTTGAGTGCCCTCAAAGTGCACTCTGCAGGTTTGCACTCATAGCAATTGCTCTGCTGATCCTTGGGAGTCTTTTCCCCCTTTTAAAGCAATCGCTTTGAAAACACTGTGTTTCCTAACCACCCTTTTTTAGTATTGCATGTGCAATGGCAGAGCCTGTCATGCTGACAGCATTATTGGCACCATGCCTGCAGTCACAGCTTGTGATTATGGTACCTTGCTGAAGTATGGGACACCTGTGTACACTGAACTTTTCCAGTGCTCTACTGCTGCTTCTTTTTAGTCGTATTACTGATGAGAAAACAGCTTAGAAAAATCAATGGCTTTAAATTATAACTTTATGTACTGCATATGCAAAACCACTGCCAACACAGGAATACTTTTCCATGACTAAAAATCAATCTTACTGATGCTCCTACTCCTTTAGCAATTGAAAAAAAAGAAAAAATATTTTAAAGCTTTTCCCCAGCCCCCAGCTGCATCTGGTTGCTTTGTTCAGGCTTTCTTCAGGTTTCCTGCTCAAGAGACTAGTTTTGTCTAAAAGGTCAATTCATTCAGCGGGGCACCAAGCAGAATTGAATATAATTATCCCAATCTTTACTGTGTAGAATTCATGCTTGAATTCATTCAAAAAATAGCAAGCAGTATAATTAACTCAGAGCCCAACCAAATCTATTGAGAATGCCTCAGGTATCATACAGTCCCACTTACAACAGAACATTTTCATTTAAGGACATTGTACATATTAAACCTAGTCAGCATCCAATTACTCGGAATAAGTGAATTCTCTGTTTCAGGAATGTAATTTGAAAATGTTGTCATGCAATCTGAGGTAAAAGGTCTTTTTTCATTAATCTAGCTCTCATTAAACTGGAAGCCTGTAGGTTATTTCAAATCCATTAGATTTAAATACAGGTGATTACAATTCTATTGCACTAAGACAAGAGAAGACAACAGAAATGTCTTTTAGGAAATATTGTGTAGTGTAGAGGAGTTGATGAGTTTGTGAACTGCCTCATAGTTAAAAAAAAAAAAGAAATTATTGTCTGACCAGAAAAGGCATGGCTATTGTTAACCTTGACAACCGACAATTACATATAAACTATATTCTAAAATCAAATTCATTTTTATATGCAGATGACTTCAAGATAGCAGGAACTCTTCAGATAGTTGAGATCAAGATAAGCATCCCAATATTTTCATGCAAATTCCTCACATTCCTCAGACATGCAAAGCTGCAATATAAGTATAAGCTTTTTAGGATTTTGAAAATGATCACAACTAGAAACACCACAACAATTTTTCATGTAGCAGTCTAGAAAACTCATGCTCTTGGGTTAGTTAAATATGAGAAATCTGAACCCTGAAGGCTCTCAGATTCACATGAGAATCCCCTTATAGATAAGTCTTTTCAGCTCAAAACATTAAAAACTCCCAACTAAGCAGCACTCCCCAGAAGTCACTGCTTTCAGACTATCCACTTTCTTGATGCGCCTAGACTAACGGATAAGAGCAGCATTGGCAGCACTGGGGAGACTGGGAAAGTACATGCAAGCATGTACTTTCCAGTGATACATGACATAAGTCACTGCTGTATTGGAAACTATACCATATTGGTGGTAAAATACTGTGGTCCATAACTCAGTGAGGCAACCCTACGTATAAAGAGCTACAAAGATCAGAGCTGCCACTTAAAAATTCAAGATGAACTTCTATTAATTCTTTCAAGGGCCAATGAAAAATTCTTGGTAAGGCTAAGGAATAAACAGCTCTTAAAGACTAAACATTGGCAAATAAATAGATATTCCTGAAGACAGAAATCTTGAGTACAGAGTCTATTAACGTTCTTTTAAAATGTAGAAAGTGAAACGCTTCCTTTTTCTTTTAAAGCCAGATTTGGTTTTCCCCTGTTTATTAAAGTTGTCTGACCATCAATCTGGAATATGAACCAGTTGCAGCTCTCATGGAACATTTCAAACCTAAGAATTTTCTGAACCATCGTTCTGGTTACTTGTTCCAACCAGAAAACAAAAACATTTGTCTGAATTCTCCCAACAGTTTGCAGCCTGTACCACTCTTTCAAATCTCCAGAAGAAAAACAATTCACTCCCTGGAAGATCCTCCTCTTCTGAACCACTCCTCTTCTGCATGCTTGGTTTGTAGGCCTACTACATAGTCTATCTTGCATAAAACAATGACATAACTCTTGTCTCCTGAATTCACCCTTATAGCCATCTTTTCTTATAATCTATTGCTTAGATCCTAGTTATGTAATAAATCCCTATGGCTATCACCTTCTGATGTGGCACTACAACTTTTTTGTCATTTGGACCACCAGAAGTGAGTTTGAAACCTGAAGCCAGACTAAATTACACAGACAACAAGGGAGCAGTATGTTAGAAAAGTATTTATTACATTTTTAAATGAAGCAGACAGATGTGCTCCCACTGTGATTCACACACTCCCTGTAAAAGTCTCAGTTATGTTTTGGGTATTTTTCACATGACCCTGCTCATAAGGAGGATTTACATGTGCTGGTTAGCATGTGATCATAAACCATATGTACACATTTGCATAAACACACATGCACACATACATTAAGTGCTGTGTATACAACTGACTCAGGCTACCCACTTGAGTGGTCTGCAACACTGAATGTACGTTTCCCCCTTGTCTTTCCATTTACATGCATAAATAATTGTGAAATTGACACATGAAAAGCTATTCAAAGTAGATCTTTCATCCTAATTCTTACAAAGGATGAAAAAAGGGAGTATTTCGAAATACGTTCAAGAAACTTACAAAGTAATGTATGAATATTATTAAAAGATATTTTAAATCTCAAATTGAAAAGTACCTAAAGGAACATAACACAGTGAGTCAGAAGTGTGATTCAGCAACAGAGACTTAAAAACATAGAAAAAGAAGAGTAAATCTGGTTTAACTTAAGGGAAAAAAAGAATGTCAATGGATGCAGCTGCTAGACAAATAAACCAAGTTTGGCCTAAGTGATGTCAGTGAATTTAAATGAGGCTAAGATTTTATCCAGAAGAACTGCACTAAAGGCAGAAAGAAATTAAGACTACAGCTGATTGGCTGTGCCAGACAAGACGGTATGCTAGAAGACCCAACAGAATCAGGGTCAGAGGGAGAGAAAGATCCACTAGCTGCTCCCCAGTCCTACCAATGCTGCTGACTGTGATACTTCAGAACACCAGTATTACCATGTATTTCCACACTTCCATCAGACTGCCCAAGAAACAAGATGTATAATCAGATTACTGAGGTCTGCACCTTAATTTTCAACAAGTGAAAGGCGCAGGACAGGTAGATGGACAGAATTAATTTGTGTGAGCTGGTTTTCTTCTGCAACAGGAAATCCTTACAAACCAGCAGCTTGGGAAATATGCAGCCAGGGACAACTTTGTCAGAGTAAAGATTAAAAGAAGCAAGGTCACAGAAAAACTCTGTCCCCAGCTTTTGCTGGGACAACACCTGAACTAAAGACATCTCTGATACTCAAATACATTCAGATAAGTTCAGATAGATTTTCTTAATTCCTTTGTATTTTGATACTTTTGTTGCTTGTGGTTTTTTTGGTTGGTTAGTTGGGTTTTTTCCAGTCTAATGGTTGAGACATGCACTTGGAACTGAAATGCTTTTTCTATCCAAGTATATATTTTTTATAATAGAATCGTTAGAGTTGGAAGGGACCTTTTAGAGGTCATCTCATCCAACCTTGTTGCCACGAACAGAGACATCTTTCACTAGATCAGGGTGCTGAGAGCCCCATCCGGAGTCTTTTTAGGTCTAGTCATCACTTTATACTAGGACATAGAAAAAAATCCAACATTGACTCTCCTTATTGTACTTACTGCATGTAAGCATATGTTATAAATTTTTGATCCCCGAGTGCTAGGAGAAAGAGTTTATTTTATTCTTTAAATCAGAGAAAACACAAGGTATTTTTTTGAGCTATTACTTGCAGGGTACTGACAGGAGAAATCCTCCTTGTTTAGCTCAAAAGTACTGAACTCTGTAAGGCAGCTTTATAACGAGCACTGAATTTTCATGAGTTAAGACAAGGTAATAAACACCATTTAGCATTATTTATAATAATGATCAGTTAACTTCAACACAATTCTCCTCTATCTCCCTGTTAACTCAATGTCTGATTAATTCAACCGAATAAGGACAGATCAAGGAAAATACCCAGAGAGTAGCTGCAAAGCCAGGAGAGAAAACTAAGCAGAAAGCAAAACTCTTCATATACAGTTTTACAATATATTCACATAAATCATTTATATCCTAAAAAACCTCCAACAAACCAAACAAAATCACAAAAAATCAAATTCCAGAGTGGTTGTTTCCCAGTTCCTATGAATAAACTGATAGCATAATTCTAAAAATAGAAGAGGATCAATGCAATACAGCAAAATCATGAGTGTGAATAATGTTGCATTCCTGAATTCAAACAGGATAAGGCTCACTCACACTTTCTTACAGGCATATGTTTACTGTATGAGCAGTCCTATGGAATTCAACACAACTGAATTGTTGTAAGCAGATGGTCACATTGAGTAACACCTCTACCATAGTGTGTAGGATCCCTTGCACATATAGAATGGAACACCAGTTGAAATTTGGCTGTTTCAGAAAGCATTCAAACAGTTGGCTGATCAGCCAAATAGTGCAAAATCTGTGCAAAGTAGTGTAACATACAGAAAACACACTGTGAAGTTATTCTCCTTCTATGGATTTCTTATGTGTAGACAAAAAGGCACTGTTTCCCAGAGATTTCGGATTAGGTCAGAAAGTCTTCCATAATGTTGATTTTATTTTCCACAGGGAAAAAATAAACAATCAGATACATAGCTTGAGACTTTTTAGGCTGAGACAAATTTCAAAGGGTAGACGATTAATGCCTATTTTGCTCGCTCAAAGCAATGCCACAAAATTACTCAAAATTACACAAAAGGTGGTAAGAGATTATTTTGATTTAGTTCTTAAGTCTACCTGAGGTCTCTAAGATAGTTTTTACACATGCATACAAATTCCACTAGAATCAATTTTATTCAGACAGAATAGCTATTATTGTAATTCACCACAATTTTAGAAGACAACGGGCAATTAATCAAATCTTATTTCTATATGTTACTGTTCAATCTCACAGATACTACTTACTTCAGTGGATAGCTACTATTTTAATCACTTTACTCAGTGGTTACTTTGAAAAGTTTGTTAAAAACATTTACAGCACTTTAAGTAAGAGAAACAAACACTACTATATGGTGAATGTGGCCATTCTGTAAATAAAGTGCACAAAAAAAGAAATCTAAGTAACAAAATTCATGATTGACATTACACTTTTGCAGTTGACAGGAAAAAGAGACTTTGGTGGTCCACATATAATAGCATTTTTATTAAAAATCTGCAAGCTTTTGTGAAAAAAAGCGAGACTGTAAGCATGAGCTGCTCTGTATAGTATGTTTTAGAGCAATTCCTCCCTGCACAAAAAGAACAATTCTTTTTAAGCAAAGAGGATCATCTGTCCAATTTTTCAGATGTGGGTGAGTTTAAAAGAAAACAAAGAACAGTTTTCTTTTCTTTTATATTTCAAAAAACCTCTAGACCAAAATGTACAAACTCAAACATATCTAACCCAGACAGTGAAAGCCTGAGGTCTGATTACAGTGTATTATCCTCACACAGGTTTAAGTTAACTGAAGAAGACAAACAAGGAAGAATGGTTCTTATCACTCATGTGTGGCCTTTTGGAAGGAAGGGGCACTTTTTTAACAAAGTAATAGGAGATATCATTTTTCCCTGAGAAGGAATCATTCACTATAAGCACAATGTGTTATTATCGGTGTTTTTAATTGAAATGTAAATTCTGGGAACACTCTGACCTAATTTACTCCCAGAAAAAGAGGGCAAAATTCTCATTTTCAAAGCACTGTATAGACACTTCGCTATTATTAGTGGGTCCTGCTCAGTGGTTTGGGCCTCTACCATTCTGCAAAGCAGATAGCATTTTACAACATTCAGCTATGTCATATTTACACAGCACTGTTGATTCTTACATCAAGTTGCTCCTTCTGATTTGTTTCTTTGACACAAAAAAAATTAAGAAATAGTTTTTAAATAGTTCTAAAATGACCAACCTCTGTGGACAGAATGTACCAACAGCAGCATCCAACTGCAGCAAAGCCTAGCTGACCGAGAGTAGGATTGTGCCTAGGAACCTCCACTAAGTTAAGAGCTTAAATTAAATCAGAGCTGTTGTGTTAGTTTGCTTTGGGTTTGTTTTTTCTTTTAACCCTTTCTAAACAAGTGAATTGTAGGCTTGAGACCTCAAGGTCTAAATGTAAAAAGAAACCAAAATGTTTCCATGACATGTCCACAGCTGAAAGAGAATTTTGATTCATAATCTTCTGAATTATTATTTAAGATTTAAGATTATTTTCATGCACCAGTGTCCTAACACAAGGCCTGTACATGTTACTTGCTTTTAGATGGTAAGTAGCCAAAACTAAAGTCTGTTTACCAGTTGGCATTCCTATAGATTTCTCCCAGAAAGAATGATCAAATGTTTGCAACAAGAATAAGCATGACAGAAAAAAAAGAAATGAATGGCAATCTAGGCGGAATAAACCTTTAAAAACCACACATATCTATGTAACCTTGATCCTATGATCAAGATACATAGATATCAAGACCAATTGATCAAGACCAATTATATCTTTTTACAAACTACAACATCATTAAATTAAAGTATGTCTGGCTCTTTAAACATGTAACACTGAAAAATCTTATTTGCTCTATGTTTCCCATCTAACCTTTTTCTTAGGAGTGACTTACAGTAAAATTCCCTTTTCTCCCATTGAGTTAAACCTGCTTAATTTTCAGCACTCTTGAATTTAAAATTGCTATGAGTTCACTTAAATTATGTTCTGAATCTGGGGCAGAGCATTCAGCCTTTTGCAAGATCAGACCTTAACCATATTTACTAAGGTGATCACCATGGAATAAATATGCATTCAAAATAAGTAAAAAAAGCTTACTGTGATTTTTTACTGATTTAAGTGGCCACTGAATCAGAGTAATATGGTAGGAATCTCAACAGCTGAAAAATTAAACATGGGCCTAAACCAGCCAATAACCCACCACATGGAATATAGACATCTCGACAAAGTCATTGTCATGCTCTCAACATCC
Source organism: Psittacus erithacus (assembly GCA_009867235.2). Classification (NCBI taxonomy): domain Eukaryota; kingdom Metazoa; phylum Chordata; class Aves; order Psittaciformes; family Psittacidae; genus Psittacus; species Psittacus erithacus. Next base: position 42,697 of record WYDI02016412.1, read on the forward strand.
ATGTATGACATGAAATCCAACTCTCTAGCTAATATAAACTGTAGAGAAAAAACCTGAAATATCTTAACTCTTCAACCTTCTCTGTGTTATTATGAGATCAACAGCAAAGGTTGTAATGTTAACTGTGAATAACTGTCACATAATAATGTGTACACAAATATCCTGATACGTATATTTATTAAAGCAAAACTACACAGAAGTCCAGTACTTTCTGCAGGAACCTGAGATCAAAATGCAATTTGACAAAAAGGAGTAATTCTTTTCAGCAGAAAGACCAGGTAGAAGGGTAATAACAACTAAAGAAGGGAAAGGATTACTGATCTTGGAAATTCATAGTGCAGGAATTAAAAACTACAATCAAATTGTTTCTTCAGTCATTTAGCATCTAATTTTCTTGCTGTGCAAGCTGGAGAACCACTTGAGACAGGCCATCTTGGAGAGTAACAAAGTGCACCAATAACATGGGATGAAAAGAATATTGATAGCCTGTGACAAGCAGCTTCCTGAGAAATGTTTCTTAGTCAAATAGCAGCAATCATAGATGAGGGTCAGTCAATTTAATCTGCTCTTTTTATATGGATTAGTTTAGCAAAGTAACAGAAGAGACAATTAATGCCTCCATAGCTTTTCATGCCATGACACTAGCCCATTATTTTTAAAACAAATACTTGGAAGATTATTTTCTATGCTACTGCATATGGGCATAGTCATTTTAGCAACTATTAACAGCACTGATAAGGACTGACTTTATTATGATGCACAACTGTACATTCCAGAAAACCATCACAGTAAAAGTACATACTATCTTTTAAGCAAACAGATCCTTAAATATTTTACATATATATTTAAACTCATACACTTTCCAAACTGAAATCATAATCCCGGCAAGACTCCACCCCTCTGTGCCACTACTGAATTTATCATTCAGAAACTGTATCATGCTCTAGAAAAAAATAAATGTGACCTGTTGGACAAAAAAAAGAGTACTTTATTATATATACCATAGCAAAGACCTACAAGACAGTTAAAGGAACACCAGTTTAAAGCTTCCATTTAAAAAGTCACAACATTGGCCTATAAAGAATAATTAAATTAAACCCTAGAAGAACTTCCAACAGGAAAACTATAATCAGGAATTGGCCAAGATGCCAGGATAACACTCCAGGTTCTGACAGAAAGAGTTATAATCCATTTTAAGGCTGCCCATAAAGCTCTTGCAAGCAGTAGCCAATTTTCCAAGGGCAGCAGAAACCATTCAGCAGCCTGAAACTCTGATCTAAGACTGCATTTCCAACCTGCACAGATACAGAAAATTTTGACAACTTTACTGGATTTTCCAGGATCTCCCCAAGTAGCTGTTCACACAGGACACAGTGCTTCCACACATACATCTTTCAGTGCAATGCTTTTCTCAGGTGTTTCCCCCTTGGCCCTTTCTGACAGTTGTTTGACAGGATACAAATTGCCTGATGCAGATGTTAAGTCAGATATTTAAGAAAACAAATTACAGCTGATGTCTTTGGTGTCATGTTTTGTGACACAGATAGGTAGGGAAAATGACACAGTTGGAAAATAATGTAAGCTGAAAGCATTTGGAACAGCTCAGGATCCAAGGTGACTTTGTGCTGCTATTCACTACTTTTACAATTCTTTTGTGATATACTTTCTGGGTTAGATACAATGCCTGGAGAGTCAACAGGTCTGTTTCCACTGACTTCTCTGTCCTTCTTATCAAGTCCTAGCGAGACAACTCCTAGCTCCAAGTCAAAGCATAATCTGCAAATGTTGTACAAAATCAGACCTCACAACTAGTCTTTCAAACTTCACTCCTTCAGCTTTGTTTGCTGAATGCAAATTTCCACTTTTTTTATCTTTAAAGAAGAACAAACTTTGAGCTAGAGAGGAAGAGACATCACAAACATTTCTGCTCATCATGATTCTATGATTCTGTGTACTACCATAAAGAATTTTTAGCATGCTGAGCCAAATACAATCCCTGGTCTTTTTTCCTTAGTTTGTTCAATGGTGAAGTAGGACAAACAAGGAAAACAAGTGTGCACCCTTGATGTTATTCAGGTTGGCAGCAATTGACCTGATGCTATTATTCTGGAAGCTTTCTTCTCATAGCAGTGCTGTGCCCTGAAGACATTGGTCAACTAAACAGCAGAGCTAAGAGCACGGTCCTCTAACTTCAGTTCTGCTGGTGAAACAAAACAAAAACAAACAAAAAAAAAAAAAAAAAAAAAATGCACCTTAACATACAGCCCCACAAAGAACCCCCCAAAACAAATCAACCTGAAGATGAGGTTGATACAAGCTGGCCTGCAGATAAACTTATTATTGCTGCAAATTCTCGACATTATTTGAGACTGCATATGAGTCTTTTCATGACTGTATTGCCTCTAAGAAAATAACACATTTAAAATGAGATTAATACAAAGGAAATAAGGGCAAAAGAGCATTCTCGGAATAAATTAGGTGGTACTAAATAGTGTTAACACTTCTGTTTGTTTGACAGGCAGAGTAAAGTTTATCATTGAAAGTTTTCAACTAGCAGTTAGAAAACAGGCATAGAACATAGTATTGGACTTATTGTAAGATACTTTAACAACATACTGATGCACAGACACTGCTGGCACGGAGGGCATACCTTTTACTCAGTTAAAATTAATTGTAAAAGATGATTTTTGAATCTTGGATGATTACATAACTCTTGTAAAACCAGAGAGGGCAAGATTCCAAGAGCTCAATTAGACAAATGATATATTGTGTCTGTTTCATGTAGAAAGGGAACTGGGGTACAAAATCTGGATCCTTGTGTGCATCTGAACATTCTTAACTTCAGAATAAGTATTTGAACTTATTATTCCAATTCTGGAATCCCATTACCTTAAAATAAGCAAATTTACTATCATACACAGGAAAGAGGAGCAAAATCTGGTCCTGTGTTGCTGTGCAAGAACTCAGTAAATCTGGCCCTACTTAAGTTTCAGTGGCCACCAACAGTGTTAAGTATTACTCAAAAGAAAAAAATAAGGCAAATCCAGTCCAGAGTAACCCACCCATTTTAATTTAAAAAACAACAATGAAATAAAAGATTGCTTTAGGCAATAATGGTAAAATTGAATTAATATCAGTATGGGAAACCCTCCATTTATCATTCTGGAAAGATCACATTCTAACATGTTTATTGCATTTATTATTTCTAAACATTTCTAAATTCTAATAAGCACAAAGAATAGAAAGTTTCATCAGGGATCACGAAAATGGTCTTGGATTCTTGCATTCAGCGGTACAAGCTATACGTTCTCTTGGCACAAAGACTTAACCCAGAACTGTAGACTGACTCAAACACCATCCAGTGGTTAATCAGTGTTATTACATTACGGCAGCAGCTCGTCTATGTTACCTTCCCTTTTCAAGAAAAGTAGTTAAAAGTATTTCATATAACTGGACAGAGAAAAAGGCAACTCTACCTCTGCTGGAGGGAAAAAAGCTAAGACAGAAACCTAAGGATAAAGTAGATATGAGAAAAAAAACCAAACCCCAGCAATTACAGCTGCCATTTTATAGCAGACTTCCAGTGAATGACCTTCAACAACTTGAGCTAATGCATCAGCTTCTACAATGAGAAAATAGAATTGGCTTCTGTGGATCAATCATGATGTCTGCATTGATTAGAAGATGACATTTATATCTTAAAAATAAGCACCATGTAATTTACATATTCTTTGCATTTTAGTCCTGCTATGTCCCTCAGTGCAGTGTTCAGCACCACCCTATCTGCCCTTGCAAATCCCTAGCCCCTCTCCACATGTCCAAACCAGGCTTACATATCTTATACACACTGAAAGAAGAGATTAAATAGCCATAATAGAAAAGAAGGAAGGAAATACAGCTGCTCTGTAAGAAACAGAAAAGTTGATTTCATTAGACAATCACCACTCTTTGCATCACTTGGAGAAAAGATTCCTAGGAATTACAATGATACTGACTGTCCTTTTGTAACATACAGACAAGGGTCATTGTTCTGTTCCTCCTTTCTCTGCCATTTCAAAGGGCCTTGCACTGCTGTTGGACTTTCATAAGGCACTTACAAACATATTACTGGACTGCATTGCTGTGCTTCAGGAAAGGAAAACAAACCAATTTGTAAGACAACAGCCTAAACCCTCCCTTTTTCCTGACTTTAGCCTAATTTCCAAAACATTCATATAACTGTCTTTCATATGTTTAACATTACTTCTACCCATACACTTCAAATCATAGAAAGATTTCAGTTAGAAGAGACCTTTACAGATCAAGTCCAATCACCTGTTCAAATCAAGGCATAGAAGGCATTATATATACAGATATATATATTTTGGTCCAGGTTCTCAGCTATGTTTGACTTCAGTGAAGATATCCTAATTTACATTTTACTGAACATTTGGTCTTTTGTACAAGTAACTACAAACCTCTTGGGAGGAAATTATTGCTATTATTTAAACACATGGGAAAGTGAGGCAGAGAATTTGAATGACAATTCTCTGTTTAGTCATCTGGGAATCATTATTAAGATCTGAAGTTCCTAGGTGGGGTGACCCCACAAAAATCTAAATCACTACACTGTATTTCTACCTCATATATTAGGCGGGGTACGAGCTGAGGAAATCAATTCACTTAGTTTGGTATCTTAGAACAAATGAATCAAAAAATGTAATATTAGAATCTGAGATATGCACTTACATACATAAAATTCAGGTATGTTCTTCTGTTGTATTTGTATTTTGATATCTTCGTCCTGGAATATTCCAACAGCTATAAAATAAATAATCTACATTATTATTAAAAGAAAGAACAACATACTATTTTTAGTCCTTAAATCATCAGAATTGTAGCTATGGAAAACAGAAATATGAGAACCCAAGAAACAAACAAGCTTTATAAAAACAATTCATACCTATAATACTCTTATTTGCCAGTAGTTCACATATTCATCCCAGCATTCCTACTCACATGAAGTGTGCCAGGGAACTTAATGGGAATTCTTATCTTAACAAAATGACCTCGTGCCTAGTGAATACTTAGAAATGGCCAATGTAGCTAATGATATCCAGGCAACCTGGCAGAATAACCTCTCACTACATTTCATGCAAGTAACAAAACAGGGCAATGTCAACAAATGAACTTATATGTCAACAATGAATTTAATGTGCCATAAATCACATAGTGGAAAGTCTTCATGGGATTAATATTTTTAAAGACATTTATTCTTTTGTATATGTGTATATATATATAAAAAAAAAAAAATCCAGGATGTGAATTCAGCTACTGCGGAATCTTCTACAGCCAACAGTTGTGCTGTTAGCAGCCAGAGACATGAGAGGATACCCCTCCACACTCCAGTATAGAGCCAGAAATTTACTGCAGATCTGAATATGACTGCAGCCATGTGTGTCCTCCATCCAAAACCATTACATTCTCTACACTGTTTCAGTCAATTGACCTGTTTTCTCTGTGGTAGAAGAAGCTGTAGGAAGAAACTGAGAAAGAAGTTCTGAAGAACAAAGAAGGCTGGTGCTTAAGGCGGCACAAAGTACAGGAAATACAGTTTGTTTTAAAGCCAGGTGACAGGATAGCCTTTGGCAAGAGGAGAGAGAAGAGAAAGAACAAGAAGCAACCATTCCAGTAAGTAGAAAGAGTTGAATTTTCCACTTGAACCTCAGCAATACTTGACATTAGTTAACTTCTTCATTTCCCAAGCCACAAAATGTGTACGAGTAGTAGATAAGAACATAGCTTACCCACATTTTGAATAGTAACAAAGTAGTCAGTTACACCACCACCACCAATAAACCAGTCAGCTATACTGAAGTTAAATATTCAATTGGCACAAATACATACATCTAACAGCTGGTAAATCATACTGCTAGCAGCTTTAGGAAAAAATGATTTCACTGTTTATGTTTTAGCTGATTTTTAAGTCTTCATCTATATGATTTTTTTTTTTAATGGGAAAATAAGAAATTACATGGGTACGCCGCTACAGTAGCTTCCTCTGCTGTTCTAAGTTACCTATAAGCATTTATGCAGTATTCCATTTTATTCATCCATTTCCGTCCTTCCAAAATCTACTGGACATGCTTTCAAGTTAAGGGTATGAAAATCTTACTCAGCTTAGTTGCAAACATGAATATAAATGGGTGATTCTCGATTGGTACAAATACTTCATCTAATTCACTGGGGTTGTTTAGTGTGCTTGACAAATTAATAGTATATTTTTGCCTCTCTGAGAAAAATAAGCCATAAGTGTTTTGATGTTTAGCTTGGTAGACTAAACAATCCCTTCCTCCATTGAATATTTTGGAAGAACTCATTAAACAAGCTGAATTAAATGCAAGATACTAGGAAACTATGGTGGCTAATGTGTCACCTACTTTATTGAATACACTAGCATTTGATAGTGCAGGAGCAGAGAACAAGCAGAAGTGTGCTGGATTCTAAGAATAAAGTAGCAAACAGCTTTGTCCCAGAGTCCGCTGTAGATCAGAGTTTACATTTGCAATAATTGTATACCTTTTACTGTTTGATGCAATGATCTTTTGGAGTCCACTTTCCAGACAATTTTATGGCCATGTTCAACTCAGAGTGAGCTTTATCCCTGATAAAGCATGAAACTAAACCAGTTGCAAGAGAAAGAAATATTTGAGGAGGATTTGTTTGATTTTGGGAAGAAACAAAGTTAGAACTGCTCTATAGAAAACAAAACTTAAAATCTCATGTATGGAGCAAATGTGAGATGCTTGTGGAGTGAACTAGCTTCTTAAATCTCAACTTTGTATGAGAATTTTTTTTGTTTTTTCAGATGAGACTCGTAAAGACGCGCTAGTGTGTGCCATTGTGTAAATATCAGAGCTTTAATGTATACCAAATCTTTTGTTAACAGTAACAGATGTTAAAGAATGAAAAAGCTTCAGAATTGCAATCATCTATCTATGTTGAGTGCTCTTTTGAATTATACACTACACTGGGACTCAAGAGATGCAAGTCCACTTCCACAAGGTGCTTCTAGGCAAGTTGTATCATCACATGGGACTTCTGCCCTCCCACATCTGTGGAAACTGCTGGAATCTGGAATGGTTGCAATCCCTTTTTTGTAATTTTATTATCACTTTTATTTTTTTCCTTTCCCCTTTTTTTAATATGTTTATACTATATCTATATTAATACCTATAAATAGATGCACAAGCAACTGAGCGGCAACTTGATGCTCATAGCATACTCCTTATTTCCCTTACTAATATTGAAGATCACAGGAGAAGGCTTTTACTTCCACAGTTTTCTATGAATTTTGGAAAGCCTGTAGTACAGTATGAACAATACTGTATTCCAGATTTCACACAGGCATATATGTTCCAGTCATCTACGCTGTGTGTGTACCAAGAGCAAGAGATCTAGCATCAGGACTTCCGCACTTCACTAAGTGATAGGAGTCCAATTACATTCAAATTGTATCAGGGAAGCAGGTGCTGCAGCCAGAAATATGACTTCTTTTGCTTACATGTGATGTGCACCAGTATGAATAAAAAGGTAATCAGGACCCTAGGTTCCTTTCTTAGTTCTGTGACAAAGTCACTGCTGAATTTGGGCAAACTGCTTTACTAATCCTTACTAGTGAAGTCCCTTATTTTGCTAAGGAGGTAAATTGGCAGCAGTTTCCTTTAAGGGAACTAGTGTTGTCTAATACATACATTTATAGGATACTGAGAGTCCTAAATAAATGGTGCTATTGAATAAAAAGCAAGATCAACCTTTTTGACTTGAGCAGCAAGCCAGTGTGTAGGGTACTCTTTCCATTAGGAGAAATTGATGACAAAATCAGCTCCTCCTTTGACACAAACAAAACCTTGTTTTCCTGAACGTAACAAGAATTAAACAGCTGGAGATGGCTTCTTTTCTCTTAATTCTAAGCTTTCTTTTTTCATCATTTAACTTAAAAAGCTCTGACACTTTTCTCAAGTAAATGCTACTGGTGTCCACATGGTTCTGGCAAGTGCTTTTTTACTGCATTTTTGGTTTTACCTCTTTACAAGCTGTTTTTTCTGCATCGTTCTCTCAAACAGGCTCAAGAAAGCAATACTCTATAAAACCTTTCTGTCTGCAACAGTCTGAGAGGCCTCATGTGTGTCTTTGTTTTGGGCAATGTCACGTGTATGTGGTTTGCTACAGGCTCCCACTGTTTATCTGGTTCAATAAAGGGGCTTAATGACATCTCAGTAACTTTCTAAACTGGAAGATGGCGTCCAAGGCTCCAGTTTCAATCTACAGCAGTATTATCATCAATACAATCAATGACTAGTAATAGGTATGTAAAGGCAAATGTTTCTTGTCTGTTCTTAAGTCTAATCTTAAAGGTGGCATACAAAGTAAAAAAAAATCAGGCAAAGATTTCCTTCCCTAAATATTATACAAATGACAATCACCATGTACAGAAATACATTTTTAGCAATTGTTTTAATTCCATTTTTTTTCTCTTTTGTAGACACTTTGTATGTTCTGATACTGCACTGATGTTTCTAGAAGTTCTCATCCTGAGTTAACACCAGTACGGTGAAGCCAGTTGAACACACTGCTTTGTACAGGTGCAATTAGTGCATTATTTTGGATATGATTTCAGCTTAAGCCACTTTTTAACATAACAGCTTCGGCAACAACCACAATTATAGTAGTTTAAATGAGCTTTGGTAGCATGGCTTTACCCTCCACAGGGATATCTTTCTACTGGTAGTCCATTTCATTATTTACCAGGTTATGTGCAATTAAAGGAATAAGAATATTAGGATACACGGGTACCAACAGTGTCACAAGTTATTTCTGATGATCCTTCGGCAGTACTTTTATCAAACTTCTTTTTTCCTTCCCACCAAGAACATTCAATGTTTTAAAAAAAGTATGTTTTTAATTTTTGTTTTGAAGCTCATATAAACAGTGACTGCAAGAGATGAGCAAACATTTGCCAAAGTTCTCAGCAGCCAAAATGAGTACAGCTTATTAGTATTACATTTAAAACAGTTTTATTTTACTCTGTTTCATTTCACAATGACACCTGCTATGAATTGTAACTCAGGGGACTGAAAAAAAAAATAAAAATCAAACTATCAAAAAATATCTTGTCTTGTCTTCAGGGAGATTTTTGTTCCTCTGCAAGAATAAATAACACAATTACAATCCTAATGAGACTGCAGTATAACATGGCATTCTTGTTGGATACGTTTTCTAGTGACTTGTAAATGAGATTTTATGAAGTACAGAAACAGACAAATATGGAAACATCTTTAGGTTTTAGATAAAGTCACATGACATCATTCTTTTAAGCAGGTGTACTTTCCTGGGCAGCTGCTGAAGATTAGTAAGTTACAAGCTCAGGATTTTATTCTTTAATATAGCTAAAGAATAAAATCTTTAGTCTGGCAAGCTGGAGTCAAACTGCCACAATGAGCACCTGTTGAGAAAGCCTGTTATTTGAAGCTGGGGGTTCTGGGTGAAAAGATCACTGTGAATTAATTTTGATTGCTTCACAAAACTCTGCATAACAAATGGTCTCTGACAGGGGTACCAAGGGACATCATTTGAAGGGGAGAAAAAAAGATTTTGTTTTTAGGAAGGTAACATTATCTCTGCACTGACATTAAAACACACCAGTGACTGCACTTGCTTGAATATCTCTTCTGAAACAGATTGTATGTGCTTAGGTTACCAGGTATTATGTTTTGGGAGGGGAAAGAGAAACAACTGGTATCAAAATCTTACCTAAAACATTAGCTAAAAAGAATACGGTCAGAGTTCCATGAATCCTGAATTGTTAAGGCAGTTATTTGCTCACAAGTTTATTCACAGCCACATTTCTGTGTGTTTGGAGTGCTATATACATTGCCAAAATTGAAAAGGAGGAGAAGTGAATAAATCAAACCGAAGTTTTTGAAGTTGACTAAATAAATCAGCAGCCTTCGTGTATGAGCTAACCCTAACAGTAAGTCAAAGTATCACTATGGATAATATGAATGTTTAGCAAATATTTCTCTCACTTGGTATACAGGCTATTGAATATGAAGCAGTTTGTTTCTCTGAAGCTTCCATTCAAAATATACAAAATTGCTACCTGTCTGTCATCTCCTGACTAATTCTAAGGCCAAGCTTACCATCTGTTTGTGCAAATGAAAAGCATAATATTCCACTAACTGTTCTGCATGACCACTTTACTTAAGAGTTTCCTGCAAAATGATTTGCAGTTCATCCAGAGCTTATTTTTAGAACAAAATGAAGCATCACAAAGCACTATGCTTTTAGCTAATAATCATAATCCAGTTGACTTTATGCTTGATTTATCAACTCTTAGTCATTAATATTACATGAATTACACCTTCTGATTCCTTCAAAACTGACTGTAAAAGCTACATATATATGAAGATAATAAAATACTTATATTGACTTCCCTTTTTATGTATACTCTGTATTTAAGGCCACCTGAATTACATCACCATCAGGGTATTAACTGCGCCTATACAGAAACTTGGATGTGTTTGGTTTCATATGGGTACCAGAAGCTAATCTCCGTGCCTAGCAAAATCATTGCAGCCATAATAAAGTCAGAACAGAGCCACATATTCCATTAAATAAAAATAACAAGAAACCTCTAGATAAATCAGATCCTGCATTTTGTTAATTTATGGTGTAGGTAGGAATCACTCTATTAGTAGACCACTAGTCATCTAATCTTTCCAACTTTTGCAGTATCCTGCACTACACTGTAAAGCACATGATGGCCACCTGAACAAAGAAATACTAATGCTGTTCTAAAAATCAGACCAATATACTGTCATGATCTCAGAACAGAAATATTAGAAGATATCTTCAAGCAGCCATACTTTGCTGTTGTAAATAAACCCGATAAACTGGCTGGTTTGGAGTTGAAAGTAAACTCTAGATTGTCCAAACGTATGTCAGTTCCATTTATCTGCACATGCCTCTGACAGCACTACAGTCCTGAAGCCCTCATGTCCAGCCTCTGCTATCCCAGAACCTTCCCAAAGATGGATGCATAAGGGAAGAGCTGACTGCACAAAGACAGTGCCTAGTATAAATCACTTACATTGGACAATCTGAGGTTTTTTTCCACCAACTTTATTTTTCCTTCCCCAAGTCTCAGCTGTCCCCAATACTTTGAAAATTAACACACATCTCTTCAAGCAACATATTTATCCTCTTGTTAATTCCATTGTTCATCTAATATAAAGCATGAAGTAGTGGATAAAAGTATAGAAGGAAAAAAAATAGATATTGTGATATTGTTTCATCTTTTTGTCTTCTTTTTTCTTTTTTTAGGATGAAAGTCTTTCTAATAATGCCCTTGTGATTCCATTATAGCACACTGAAAAAGCAAAGCACACTAGAAAGTATAAGCATTGGGAAATATGTAATATACCTTTCTGCTTTTTTTCTTCACATGTCCAAAATAAACTACAACTTTGCCATGTTGAAAAGTTCTTCCTTAAGTTAATAAAATCTGTCACTTTCCATAATGGTTAATTTGAAATAAGTCCACAGGTGCAGTATTCTGTTGTTCACAGCTTGGGAAGTCAAGGCTTATAGTAAAAAGCCCTCTGTGTTATGGTTCTCCCTCCCCATCAATTCACATCAAGTATTATTAGAATCATTTGCCACCTCAGTGGTGCTTCCTCTGTGCTCAAACTGCAGAAGCAACAATGACATTTTACTGCTCTGCAGGTGCTGCTGTGTGTGGTCACGAACACAGAAGTGTGGCCCGCTATTGTTCTCCAGTAGCACTTTGATCTCAAACACAAAAAGCCACACAGCTGGCTGCCCTATTCAGTCTTATATGGGGTTTACACGGGCGAGAGAAAGAAGAGGTGACAAGAGATGGGCAATCCATAATATTTATTTCAACAAATGCTTCAAATCTTTTTAAACATCATAAGAACATGGATCATTAAACTACAACAGCCTTGAAATTGTGTTATAAAACCACAAAACAAAAATCAATACTTCTGCTGGAAAGGAGGCAATGAAATATATTGAGTTGGTTGAAAAGTGGTTTGTATGAATCATAATATTATTATGCGCACATCACTTCTACTCCCAATACTTAAAGTTAACAAACTAGGGAATGCTTTCTTTCCCATCACTTAAACAGGTGCTACGAGGTGGTATTTATCAAAGTTATTTTCCAGACTCAATCCCTCTCCCATAAATAATGCTGGGATATAGGAGGCTTAGTAAAGACAGATCAACTCAATGCATATTTGCTACCTGAGCTTCAGCTGTTGTATTATTTTACAGTCTGATCAATACCATGTTCCGTAAGAGCAAAGTAAAAAGCCACAGCATCACCCTGAAGAGTCACTGTGGGTTTATTACTGAACCAGAAGGATGTAACATTTCTGGATTTAGTAAAGAATAAATTTGGTAACAGCATTTATCCACTGTATAATACTTAAACTCTTTATTTCAAGCCTTTTGCAATGACTTGTCCAAATTTTCAGCAATGTTACATAAACATCTCTGGAATCAACATTCCCTCTCCTGAAAAAAATACTCTGAATATTATTTTAAATTCTCATTTATTTTAAAATGAGGCTATTGCTCTGCAAATGAATCCAGAGAAATTTGCTACTTTAAAATATTTTAACATAGGCAAGCAATGAAATTATTTAAAATATAAACACTGAACAGTACGAGATGAAGGAACAGAGAAGAATAACTCATGAAGGAGGCCTAAATTATTTGGTTCTCCCAGATGTTAATGTAGTTTTCCCACTCAGAAACAGCACAGTAAGGTTATATCAAATATATACCAGGAAAAAGTTAGCCTTCTTCACCCACAGACCTTCACATACACATGTGGTATTCTTTCTTAACATGTTTCTCAGGAAAAATCAACCATAAATACCTGTAAGAAATAAAGAACAGAAGAAAGAAGACATAGAATAGTATCTAAATGACACTAGCACAAAGCTCAGCAGCTATTAGCAGCCACTGTACTCTCACCCTCCCCAGAAATAAAAAACCAAGTCTTCCAAAACTGCCCATCCCTGCCAACTTCCCTTTGTAGTGTAATCAGGAAAAGACACCAAAAGCTTTCCACACTGAAATTAATGTTTAAAACATCAGTGCTCTATCCATGCAAGCCTTTGAAGAAAGAGTAAAGTAAAAAACCATAGCTCAAAAGTCAATTGATGGAAGGAACTAAAAGCAGGTTTTAAGACTGGTGCAGAGTGCATAGATTAACTATTTCCACTAAAAGAGAAAATACATTGCATTAAATAGAATCCAAGCTAAGCTCTGGGAAGAGAGGAATACAGAGCACAGCTGCAGACCTTGTACCTCTGATTTGCTGAAGGGAACCAAGATGAGATCAAATTGTTCATTGAGAACAAACTCATCCATGAAATTTTCATAGCTGCCACTGCTGTAGCCAAAGTTTTCTGCATATCCCTTCTTACAGTAAGAACATTGACAGGGTAGTTTGAGCTGTTTTACTGCACTTCAACCATTCCAAAGTCTCCTGTACTAGAGAGACTGTATTAGAGATCTGTCCTAATAGATGCGGGTCTGTACCATCATTTTAGATAGTTATGGCAGCACTTGAAAGACTCAGAATGTCCACTCACCACCAGAGACTAAAAGCTTAGTTTTTTCCAAGTAGAAAAATCTCACTTCCTACACCACATGAGCTTCTAACCCCAGCTGAGGGCTGGTTCTGCAGAAACAGAGGAAATACCATCCTGCAAATGACCGTCTCAGCTTCCCTTGACCATGCAGAATGGGCTACTTTCTCCAATTTCACCAGGGATCGTTTTCAAATTATGCTTTGATTTTACAACTTAACAGAAGAGGGAGAAAAGGTGCTCCAGGTGGTAACTATTGATATTTAATCTTAAATTTATTTTAACTTTATTGTTTTCTATATTTTGTCCTTCACCAGCTCTACTGTTGTTAGAACCTTTTCCAGTAACTGTCAGCACTACACAGAACCTTAATCCCTGAGAGAGGGAGAGAGGGAGAGAGGAAGGAGGGAAGGAAGGAGGGAAGAAAGGAGGGAAGGAAGGAGGGAAGGAAGGAGGGAAGTAAGGAGGGAGGGATGGAGGATGGGAGTGAGGAGGGAGGGAGGAAGGAGGGAAGAAAGGAGGGAAGGA
>WYDI02016413.1:0-10367 GCA_009867235.2 Psittacus erithacus
AACTGTTGGAACAAGTCCAGAGGAGGGCCATGAGGATGATCAGGGGACTGGAACACCTCCTGTATGAAGACAGGCTGGGAAAGCTGGGGCTGTTTAGCCTGGAGAAGAGAAAGCTGTATGGAGACCTCCTGAGTGGGAGGTGTCCCTGCCCATGACGTGTCAAGTTAACTCGTTTTAGAGTTCAGACAAAATTATGCAGTACAGAACATCTCCAGCTACTGTATCTAACCATGATGCACTTTAGTGTTCCAGATTTTTTTCCACTTTCCAGAACCTATATCATGTTCTAACTGACTTCAGTTACATATTATGTCTGGTTTTCAAGTTCCATTCCACTTTTACAGAATTTTATCCTACTACTTCTTGTTATGTCTCCCTAAATGGCTCTAAACAATTCTTCTATCTATTTTACTATGCAGAAAAAGAATTTTACTGTTCAAACATTAAACATTTTTTTTAAATATTAAACAGTCCTGTTTTTCTCTTGACTGTTAAGCCAGTTCCAAAGCAGGATTTAAATTGGTTTACAAATTTCTGACACTGAGCTCCTGTACAATGGGTGCTAGAAGTCTTTCTGTTTTCTCTTTTGCAGCAGGCTAACTGCGCTACCACTTTCACATGGAATGGATTTTTATTGTAAGGGCTGAGGTATGGCATGCTCAGAAAGTGATTTTGCAGTGTATTATATATAATATATATTAACACTTTCAGAAGCTTCTTTCTCAGGGTTTTTTTTTGGTTTTTTTTTGTTGGGTATTTGTTTGTTTGTTTGTTGCTTTTCTCCCCAAGCAGAACAGCATTATATACATCTTTCAAATCCTAATCAGTCACCTGTTGACTTCACAATTTCATTATGATACAGAGATGAGATCATGAAGTGTTAGAATATGAATATGAGTGTTCTATTAAATTTTTAATGCAGACTGTGAGAATACCCACTGACACAACTTCCTCACCTTCTTTTAAAATCATTCATACACATTTAAATATGGTTTAAATGCAAAATCTTCTTTCTTAAGCCTTTCATACAGCAGAAAGGATGTTTCATTTGAAACTTTAAATCTAAACAAAGATTGCTAAAGAGAAATCTTCAAAGTTTGTAAACCTCTTCATTTTGGTTGATGTTTTTTTATACCCCAAAAAAGGGATGTCAGCATGCATTCTTTTTTCAACATGGTAGAAATACTTCCACTGTTCTTGCCTTGTTCTTAGACTGTGAGGTCAAAGTCTCAAGACTGTTGCTTCTAATCAGAATGGAAAAAGTCCCTGATTTAACCTCATATGCAAACCCTGCAGAAACTGAATCTTAATTCAAGACAGGAGTTCTGGAAAGCTTTATTCTGCTCTGGCTCAGCCCCATTAAATTTATTTAAAATGGCAGTGCAGAAGATCCCAGGTTAGCAGGCCTTTTAGTTCAAAAAACCTGCTTGTGAGCATTTTCCACATGCTGGAGCCATAATACTACTTAATTGTATTAATACTCTGGGATTTATTAACTCAGGAAACTTTGAAACTGATTGGCACTCATAAATGTGCATTTTGATTTATCTATGTTATAAACCTAATAAAGAATGCATTACTTCAATAAGTATTCTTCACTCCAATAGTCTGGACAACACATTTCAAAACCACACAGTACAATTTCTGCAGCAATATCATATAGTTCAGTAGCTCAACACTAAACTTCTGATTAGAGGCCTGGATAAATCAAGAGGTGGTAAATACTATGCTTTCAGTTGGTAGTTCCAGGCTGGTCAAGGTCAGTAAAGAAACAAAGCCATAAATAAATGGCAGAGACTCAGTAAGCCAGAATATGATATATAATTTCATTTAAATTACTATAAATGTCAACAGCTCTGTAATTTGGCAGCCAGAAGAGAAAGACTGCAGCAGTATGCATAATGGATTTTTTTGGGTATTTTAGCTGAACCAGAAAACTGATACAAAAAATTGATTTATGTCTATACAATATATTTTGTTGACGCAAGACAAATGTTTTGTTCGATTTCAGGCAAATGAAATGCTTCATTTGACCCCACAGGAAACATTATTTTTCATTTTTAAGTTATTGTATTAGACCACATCTCTAACTTTAAAAAAGTAAAACCAAAAATACTTTAAAGAAACATTAGTATGACAGGATGACTATTTGATGGACATCCACAGATGTTTCTGCCTATCTTCTCCCCAGACCACTATCAGACCCCTGACATGGATGTCTATGTTCATGGAACTGCCTATGATAGCCCCCCTACCTGCCATACTTCTGGGATGTGGAAATGGGATGGTGCTGGCTGCCAGGTCCTGCCCTGCCACTCTGAGGAGAGACCTCGACACTCCTGGTACCTAATAGACCCTGGCCTCTGCAATGCCTTTTGCACCAATATGTCCTAATTCTCCTATCTCATGATTTTGTGGTTTGGAAAAAGCTGCTATTGATTTCCCTGCAAGTATAGGGATTGCCACCTCCTTTTGAAGCATGTTCAGGCCTGGAACACATGGACCACAGGATAGTCTCAGTGAGTCATTGACTCAAAACACTCAACATTTCCATTTTGCAAAGTAGTTGAGCCTCACCTACCTATCTATTCTAGAGCTATTAAATAATTAGAGAGTGCACTGAGCTCCTTGACTAGAAGTTGGAAAGAGTGATCAGCAATACCAGTGATCCAGAGATACACTTTTATTGCAGACAGAACAGAGCTGTAGGAAAATCCAGTCAAACATATCATGTGTGAATCTATCTTTTGTTTGAGCACCCTGCTAATATCCTGGTGCCTTCCTTTCCATGTGGATGTTCCTTCTCTTCCCTGCCTGCTCATCTGTATACTGTTTTCTAAGTGGCCACAGTTTCCTGCTGCTTCCCTGTCTTACATTGTCACCACCAGGGCTCTCAGTCCTGAGTCTGTCAGTGCACCACAAAGTCATTCTCATATTTGAGTTTTTATTTTTATCTAGCCTTTGAAGCTAAAACTAAGGTCCAGTGGTGGGCACTGAAACACTGCACAGAGCATTTAGAGACCCCAGCAGTGCACCTTTGCCCCTCATTAGTGAAGAAAATGAAAGGGTTACTCCTAAACTACTACAAACAGTGCATGATATTTAAAGACTTACCAGAATAATTGCATTTATTCTGGTGGTGAGATTGACAGGGCACAGATGTTGGTATAAAAGAGGAAGTCTATGGGGCTTTTCCTTGGCCAGACTGAAAATCTGGACCTTGATGCTGTGTCCTGGGTTCAGCAGTAGCAGTCATTTTTTTCTCCTTGGAGCATTGGAGATGGAAGGCAGCTGTATGGAGTCCAAAGCGACAAACAGCAGAAACTGCTGAAGGGAAGGGTGAATTATTTTTGGCCTGGTGGGCCCATGACACTTCAGGTCATCAGGGCAGAGATGCAACATACAGATGGACTCATGATGGAGAGGTGGACTTAGCAATGGGCATTGTTGCCCAGGTTATTCATCAGTGTGAACACTGCACACAGCCTCTTCTGCTCTGAAAGACTGCTACAAGAGATGGAGCCCGACATCATGGACTGGATGGACTTAGCAGCTTTATAAGGATTGGTCCATGCACTATATATATGTGTGTATATATATATATATATAAACAAATAAGAGTGATGGTATATTGAAAATGTGGGATATGAGCATGACGTAAATGGTATGGAATAAGGGGTGGATACTGTCCTGGGTTCAGCAGTAGCAGTCATTTTTCTTTCTCAGTAGCTGGTGCAGCTCTGTGTTTTTGACTTTCAGTCTGGGAACAGTGCTGATAACACCGATGTTTTTAGCTGCTGCTTAGAATGTTTAGTCTGACCAAGTACTTTCTGAGCTTCATGCTCTGCCAGGGAGGAGGGGAGGCTGGGAGGAAGCAGAGACAGGACACCTGACCCAAACTAGCCAAAGAGGTATTCCATACCACAGCACCATCATGCCCACTATATAAACTGGGGGCAGTTACCTAGAAGGGCTAGATCACCGCTGGGGTGGGGCTGGGTATCGGTTGGCGGGTGGTGAGCGGTTGTATTCTTCTCTTGTTATTTCCCTTATCATTTTTATCATTGGTGGTAGCAACAGTGGTTTGTGTTATACCTTAGTTACTGGACTGTTCTTATCTCAATCTGTGGGAGTTGTATTCTTTCAATTCTCCTCCTCATCCCTCCGGGAGCTGAGGGAGGAAGGGGTGGGAGTGAGTGAGAGACTGCATGGCAGGGCTTAAACCTCGACATGCTGGATTAAAAAATATAAATATAAAGGGCTCATAGTTGTGAGTTTCAAAAGCAGATTTCAACACATTCCACAGAGAACACAAAGAAAGGATGGAAGAAAAAGTGGTGTCTCCTGTTAACTACATCCAAAGCCAACTGAAATCAGGAATAAATTGTCCCTTTCCTCACATTATTAAGAAAGAAGTGGAAAAAATTGTAGCCAAGAGCAGTCTTCACAGGATCTTACGTGCTTTGTAGAGTCCTTCGACAAGTGATGTGTAGAAATGTCTAGAAAAGCTTATCATTTTATGACCAAAAAATGCAGTTCTCTGCAGCACATCCCTTAACAAAGAAGCCATTACCAATTAGATATTTCATACTTTCACCGGAAGTTTATTTTCTAAACAAGCAACAGTGTGTAACTTATATCCTATTTAATATTTACATCTCTTGTCGGTCTTTCCTTCAAAAGGGTCTGGCTTTAGGACTTCTTTTCTTCAGAGAAGGTTGGTTTGGGATATATTTTGGCTGTAGGATAGTGTTGCTTAGCAATTCTTCTTCCGTGATCAACGTCCTCTTATCACACAATCTCTGTCAACTATTGCACATATTCTTGGTATATCTGTGTGTGAATAGTGTTAACACAGGGCAGGGCAAGACTAACAGTCTTGGTCTGTTGCTGTAGGCCCATCCTAGCCATTCCTCAGGGAAAATAAAACCACAGGTGCTGATGCATGGAGGTTCTTGACTCAGGTTCCATTAAAATAAGCTAATCCTTGACAAAATTCAGGGAAATTTAAACAATTAAACATTTAATACATTTATCCTGTGAAGATTTTACTTAATACTATTTTTATTTTTGTTTACAGCAATGTACTTCTCATGTGAACCTGAGTACTTGATTAATAATAGAAAGTTTGTTCTCATACAAATGACAAGGATATTTCACCCTGCTTAATACCTGATGTTTTCTCCCTGTGCGTTAGAGTAATTCTGAAATATCACCAGAATCTTAAAAAGAAATATTACTTTAGTCAGTCATTTCCTAACCTTCAAAGTCATAGTAAAGGTTAGGAGTTAACTGCTTGCTGAAATAAGCATAATATCTTAAGGAACTAGATGCCCCTGGATAACATTTCCTGATTCCTAATCACCATTGCAAACCACTGATGTATTCCCATGAAGTTCATTAAAAAAAGCCCAAACCCAACAAAACCACAAACAACGCAGCACAAACTTTGTTAACATCTGGAAAGTTAACTGTATCTTGCAGATACACAGAGTGCATCTACCTGCGTTCTAGAAATACACAATGAAAAAGCGGTACTGAAAGCCAGTTGAAAAAGTGTCATCCTTCTGTTTTCCTGAGCTGTACCAGTGAGGATGTCAATGCAAGCAGCAGTGGATAGATTATAAAATCGCACCAAAACTAAATGGGTAAAACTGGGCAGTGCTATAAAATTACCTTTCACTTGGCACAAAAAAAGGCAGAATTAGTGTGTAGCTCTGATGCTAGTGAAGTAAGTTCTCCAGAAACAGGTGGCAAGATTATCACCTGCCTTTGTAAGGACGTCACTGAATCTAATAGCAAATGAAGGCAGATCCCTTCCAGGAAAATACTATAAGACTATAGCTGTCAGTTTTGCTCAAAGGTCCACAGTTTGGAAATTTTGTTACAGCAAAGCCTGCAATGGTCAGAGATGTTACTTGAACTATTGGGGGTGATAATCCCTTTTGGAATAAGCATGGTTTTACTTGACAAAAATGAGGGAGAGAAATTTATGCATGGTAATTCTACATCTGATCCTTCAGCCAGACCCAGACAGGTGTCAGATGTCGGAATGAGATTCTACCTAACTTAATTTATGTAATTGCAATTGCCAAGAGTCCTTTGGCTCTCTTTAGTCAATATGTACAAAAAAGTAGGTTGGATAGAATCATAGAATCATAAAATAGTTAGGGTTGGAAAGGACCCCAAGATCATCTAGCTCCAAACCCCCTGCCATGGGCAGGAACACCTTATATTAAATAATAGCCCGAGACTCCATCCAACCCAGCCTTGAACACTGCCAGGGAAGGAGCATTCACAGCTTCCTTGTGCAGCCCATGCAAGTGCTTCACCACCCTCACAGTAAAGAACTTCTTCCTTGCAATTAACCTGAACTTCCCCTGTTTCACTTCAAACCCGTTACCCCTTGTCCTACCATTACAATCCCTAATGAAGAATCCCTCCCTGGCATCCTTATAGAATCATGGAATCATAGAAGAGTTAGGGTTGGAAAGGACCTTAAGATCATCAAGCTCCAGCCCCCCTGCCATGGGCATCCAAGGCTCTGTCCAACCTGGTCTTGAACACCGCCGGGGATGGAACATTCACAACTTCCCTGGGCAACCCATTCCAGTGCCTCACCATCCTCACAGTAAAGAACTTCTTCCTTATATCCAATCTAAACTTCCCCAGTTTAGGTTTTAACCCGTTACCCCTTGTCCTATCACTGCAGTCCCTGATGAAGAGTCCCTCTCCAGCATCTTTATAAGCCCCCTTCAGATTCTGGATGACTGCTATGAGGTCTCCATGCTGCCTTCTCTTCTCCAGGCTGAACAGTCCCAACTTTCTCAGCCTATCTTCATACGAGAGGTGCCCCAGTCCCCTGATCATCCTTGTCTCCCTCCTCTGGACTTGTTCCAACAGTTCCATGTCCTTTTTATGTTGAGGACACCAGAACTGCACACAATACTCCAAGTGAATATAGGCTTATTTTTTATTTTCATACTTGTGTGTGGTAAAACTTTCCTGTTCTCTTCAGTAGAAGTACAGGATTTTATTTCCTGGGACCACGTAAGCACATTGGGAAGAATCTGTTAAGAAAGATTGGGAATGGTTTATTAGCTGAATATTTTAAAGTCAAACAACAATCCCAAAACAGCAGGAAAAAGATTTTTTATTGAATTCCCTACACTCATATTCTGGTTACTCTCCTGATCTTTTCACCTCTTTTTTTTTTTTTTTTTGTTTTTCTTTTAGTTTCAACAGCAAATGGATAGGATCTGAAACACTGCAGCTGATGCTGGATACCTGCAGATAACTAAAGTATATCAATTTAACATTCCCTTTCACCCAACCCCCAAAAAATTCCCAAACCAAACCAAAAAAAACCTGACCTATATAAGTATATATGCTCTATATACCCATAAGGTATGAAAACAGATATACACATTGTTACAAATAAATTAAATGGCCCTACAGTACTTTTAAAAAAACATTTTGATATCATTCATTGTAAGGATAAGACACACCAGACATAGGAAATATTTTGTAGATACCCGACACCACCTGAGAAAACCATGTACAGTCATGTTGTTCACCAACAGCTGATGTCATCTCAGGCTCAGCCCATTGCCACAGCAGTGCCAGGTGACTCCATGGAATTAAACAGGGCCATTTCATGGGCACTGCAGCCAAGGCTGCTCTTCAGTTTCATATTCTCCAGCCTCTCCCAGTTAGTGAGGACAAGGTCTGTCATAGCTCTCCTCCTTGTTGGTTCCTCTATCATTTGAAGAAGGAAGTTGTCATCAGCACATTTCAGGAACCTTCTGGATTGCTTGTGTCCTGCTCTGCTGTCCCTCCAACAGATATCAGTGTGGTTGAAGTCCCCCGTCGGGACCAGAGCTTGTGAACGTGAGGCTGCTCCTATCAGTCTTTGAAGGGCCTCATATGCTTGGTCTTTATGGTCAAGTGGCCTATAGCAGACCCCGACTGTAATTTTCCCTGTTGTCCCTTTTATCCTCACCCATAAGCTCTCAGTCGGCTCCTCATTCATCCCCTGGCAGAGCAATGTGCACTCCAGCAGGTGACTGGCATAGGGGGTGACACCCCCTCCTCATCTCCCTAGCCAGTCCTCCCTAAAATGCCTGTGTATTCTCAGGAGGCATCCCACCATGTCTCTGTGATGCCAGTGAAGTCATAGCCTCCCAGGCTAACTCCTCTTGGTTGTTTCTTATGCTATGTGCATTATTATAGAGGCATTTCAGCTGGGCCCCTGATGATTCTCGGTTGTTGGCTGGAGTGGTTGGAAGTCCTTTGTGCTGCTCATCAGGTGCTCCCTTGCTGACCTGTGAGTTGCATGTATTCATCATGGTATTGTTGACACATCTAACAGGCAACGCAGGTTTTGTCAGTCCTCCTTGACTTTGTTGATCATCTTTGTAATTAACTCCTCAATTTTCTGTGGCAAATTGATAATTTGCTGGGTGGGCAGGGGTTACTAGAAAATAAAAATGGCCAGAACTGAAAATCAGTCCTTTCACATAACAACTGAAAAAGCTCAGATGAATCAAGGTGATTACTGGACTGTGGGTAAATGGCTTCTCCTAGAGCTTTATCTGTCCTTCAACAAGATTTGAATCAAGATGCAAAATCCTAATGCTTTTGTAGCTAAATAAGGCCTCTTCATCAGAAGTACTGTCCTACATATCACCTATTTTTGTTTTCACCTAGTTGTCTGTTGTTTGGTTTTTTTTTTCCCTAAAATATGCATAGGACTGTGCATCCCACAAAAGCCCCCTGTAGTTTCTGTCATTTACACTATCTGCTGCTGGCTAGAGTGCATGCTGTTGCCACACAGACCATGACCTTTTATTCTCCCTTAGCACAACAGAATGGGTAAAAAGCAGCAGTCTCTGTCATTTTAAATATACAGCTCCTGATACATGCAACCAGCAGTGAAAAGCTGCAGCATTAGCTGTGCATGGGTCAGGGCCACGCATGTGCATCATGTGCATCATGTGCATGTTACAGCGCGATGTACTCACAGTCAGAAGTAAATCCACAACCTAGAGTTTTCACCTTTCTCACATTTGAAAGGAGCCTAAAGCAAATTTCAAAGACAGAGACACTAAAGGGCTGTATATGCTGCAATTCGCTAAACCTAGCGGTAAAATGAGTTGCATATTTCAAAGAAATGACAAAAGTGCAGCTGAACTCTTCTTTCAAGTCAAAGGATAGGCCTCAAAAGACTTCCTTGACTAGTGTTCTGTTGTACTTGTACTTGTATGCTTCAGTGATGCATATCTTGGTTTGCCTCAGTTTTCATTATTACATACCTCCCCAGGGGGACAAGAGACTAGTGAGATCTGGTGGGGTTTTTTTGGTTTTTTTTGTTTTTTCTATGCATATGTTGGCTTTTGCAGTAAAACAGCAGGGGTGAAAGACTGACCCCACTGAAAGAGATGGAAGTCTTCCAGCTGGCTTCTGCATGGTCAGGTTTAGAGTGGTACCCAACCTCACAGGTTGGTCCCTGAGCAAAATCATACACAGACAAGAGAGAAATAACTTTGATATCGTAACTGCTAGAGGAATAGTATGCGGCCAATTTTCTCTCCTACCCACGCAATGCCAACCCGTTTGTCTAATGAACATTTGAAATCAACACTGAAAGCCTAATACGTGGGACTTGCTGTACCTCACCAGATGCAGTTTCCCAAGGAACTGTAGGATATTCTGAAGATGCTATCAACAATTTGCCTGTTTTCTTTGTTGCCAAAGATTTGCCCCTTTGTTATCAACAACTTGTCTGTTGCAGTTGTTTCTGATTGCCATAAAAATACACTTGATAGCTTGAAAGTTACTCGGCACAAATTACTTTGCAAAATTATAGCAGTAAAAATGCATTCATGATGCAAAAAGCAAAAAAGTATACCAGTCCAGTTCTGGACCCATGCACTTGAATGACAGAAGAAGAAAGTACATAGAATCATAGAATAGTTAAGGTTGGAAAGGACCTTAAGATCACCTAGTTCCAACCCCCCTGCCATTGGCAGGAGCACGTCCCACTAAACCATGTCGCCCAACGCTCTGGCCAACCTGGCCTTGAACACTGCCAGGAATGGAGCATTCGCAGTCTCCTTGGGCAACCCATTCCAGGGCCTCACCACCCTCACAGTAAAGAACTTCCTCCTTATATCTAACCTAAACTTCCCCAGTTTAAATTTGAACCCATCACTCCTTGTCCTACTGCTGCAGTCCCTAATGAACAGGCCCTCCCAGCATCCTTACAGGCCCCCTTCAGATTCTGGAAGACTGCTATGAGGTCTCCATGCAGCCTTTTCTTCTCCAGGCTGAACAGCCCCAACTTTCTCAGCCTATCTTCATACAGG
>WYDI02016415.1:0-27628 GCA_009867235.2 Psittacus erithacus
CTGTAACAGATCCCCACAGTAATGTCTCCCATCACTGTTCTCCCTTTAACCCTGACCCACAAACTCTCTATTGACTGATCACCTGTCCCCAGAGTTCCATACTCTCCAGCCTATCCCTAACATAAATAGCTGCTCCTCCTCCCTGTATGCCAGACCTGTCTTTTCTAAAAAGCCTATAACCTTCCATTCCAACACTCCAATCATAGGAGACATCCCACTGTGTTTCTGTGCTGCCTATTATATCATACCCCCGTAGACGTGCACACATCTCTAATTCCTCTTGTTTATTCCCCATACTATGGGCATTTGTAGAGAGGCATCTGAGCCGAACTCCATAAAAAGCTGACTCATTGGCTGGAGCAGCTGAAATAGCTCTGCATCACTTCAAACGTTTATTACAGGCTCTGGCAACTGCCAGGGTGTGTTGGGATGGATCAATGCTCCCCTCCCCCAACACATCTAATTTAAAGCTTCCTTGACCAGCCTGGCAAGCCTCCTACCAAAACTCTTCTTCCCCTTGTCAGACCAGCTCCACCAGCCTCCAATTGACCTAGCCTCCCAAATTGAGTCCCATGTTCTAAATAATCAAACCCCTGACTATGGTACCACTGTTCTAACCATTTATTAACATGCCAAATCTGCCTTGTCAAGGTCCTCCCCTTTGACCAGGAGGATCGATGAAAAACCTGCCTGAGCTCCAGAGCCCCAAACCACCTCTCCAGGTTTGGAGACTGCCTCTGTAGTCCCTAATGATACCTAGGCTACTGCTGTCAATATCACTAGCACTCACAAGAAGTGGGTAACAGCTAGTGTGACTTACAAGAAGACAAGGCAGCCTCCCAGCAACATCCCTGATCTGAGCCCCTGGTAGGCAACACACCACCCTCGAGACTGTGTCAGGCTGACAGATGGTGCCCCTGTGCCGTTCAAAGTGCCCCTACTACTATCACCCGCTGCTTTCTCCTGGTGGCACTAATAGTGATCCTCTTTCCGGGTGCATCAGCAGGTTGCTCATGTGGCAAAGGGTGTGTTTCCTCGTTAGCCTCCTGCAGAACTGTGAAGCAGTTCTGGGTGGGGACGTCATATTTAGGCGGAAGCTCCTTGCTGTTAATTTCCTTCTTACTCCTTTTTTTGTTGTTGTTTTTTGTTACTAGATCCCACCTTCCTGAGTTAATGCCCTCCTTCTTTTCTGTATGTGCTGTGATGGACGCTTGAGGCCCCTGCACAGTTTGGGTCTGGAGCAAGCAGTGCAGCTTCCTCTCAGCTTCCCTGACATCTTTCAGCCTATTGACAGCGTCCCGCAGCTCAGCCCCTGCTGCAGCAGGACCTCCACCAGGGAGCACCGAGTGCAGCCCTGCCCATTGAGCACCCTCCCCTCAGGAGACCAGCGCAGGCACTCTCTGCACTCCGAGCTCTGCACTGCAGCCTCCCCTCTCATCGGCTCTGTCTGGGTGCCTACGCTGCCATCGCCGGGGCAGCCAGAGCAGAGCTCCCAGACCGGGCCCTGGTCATGAGGCGAGTGCTCACCATCCCGCCCGCCTGCCTGCTGCTGTAGTCTCAGGCTGCTGGTCGCTCGCGCTCCATGGGGCGGGTTTTCCCCGCTCGGGGCGGGGCCGTCCCTCCAAGCGCCGTCCCTTATGAGTCCCTGCTCTCTTCAGCGGAGCTGTCGGTTCCTGGGCAAGGCCTGACGAGGGCTCGAGGCTCCTTCTGGGGCTCTCGCCCCTCAGAACTTAGACTCCCGGGCGCTGGTTTCCCCTCGCTCCAAGGTTGAAGGCGTCCTCTGTGCGTTGGTTTTTATTGTAGCCATGAAAGCTGCACATGAATCTAAAGTTCTCCCAGTGGAATACTTAGTGTTGGGCCCGGTGCTTGGACCCTACTTGGCAGGATTGCAGTGGGCAGCTTTTCCAGATCAGTCCTCCTCTATTTGCTACTGAACTTACCTTAACTCACTTGGGCTCTTCTGGCCATATGACCTGTTCTTATTTTTATAATCGTTATTTACAGTTGTTCTTTTTTCTTTAAGGTATTATTCAGTTACTGCACAGTAGTAACATTAGTGTTTCATCATTGTTTTTATTGTTGTTCTTACTTTTTAACTTCTTCTCCCCTCCTGTGCTAGTATTTCAAGTCCCTACATTATATTGTCTAAACTGCTGGTATAAACAACCCTTTAGTTAATTTCACTTGACAGTATATATATATATTTTTTTTTTCTTACCGAGATTCACTTCAACACTTTCCCTGTGTGCACCAATGACTTAAATCATCTTTTCAGTGTTAATACTTTCTTCCTTAGTGCTGAAAATTAATCCCGTTCTAGGTCCATTACTTTTCCCATTAAGCTTCTTGGACTGCTTCTTCTGGCGATTATAACTAGATATTCAGATCATTACAGACTCTGGCAAAATTTTTTTCCTTGTTGATTTAATGTGCTTACACTCATACTTTTCTTGGTCTCTAGTGGCATCTGTGTCTGGAAAAGTCCTCTTTTGGTGATTGCTTTCTGTTGATTGATGTATTTTAGGTATTCTTCTCGAGATTATATTTAATTTCTTTATTATATTGTGTGCCTTATTTTTCTGGAAAGTGCTAGAATTCCACCCAGCTTCACCTTTTATCAATTTCAGTTGCTTCTTTAAGTGTATTGATCTTTGATTTATATGTTTGGCTAGGAAAAGTGTGCCAATTTTCTCTGCTCCTTTAAGAATCTATTTTCTTATAACTCAGAACTGATTGTATCATTTGTTTTAACTCTGTGTGCATATGTGTGTGTTTATATTTACCATTTAGGTAAAGATTCCTGTGTTAAAAGTTTTTAGAACATAGTTTAAAATTTTTAAAACAAAACTGTATCAAATTCATTCAGTGATGACACACATTGTGTCATCAGTGATTAGTTTTTAGGTGTTATTAATCATTAATACTGCAAGTGCAAAATAATCTTTAGAATTCATAATGTAAATCAGCTTTGAGTATAGAATAGCAAAGAACTGGTATGTAGGCTCAATCCGGTTCAATTTGATTCCTTTGTAATTTTAACCAGGTATCCACTGAAAGAGAATGTATGTACTTGAGGCATAGGGAGCTTCTGCTCTAACATTTGCCCTTTTCTTCATTTTAGGGCCACTTTTTCTCAGTAATCTTTCTCTGTCCTTATAACTCCTTCAAAAGCAAACAAAAAAAAAAAAAAGAAAAAATCAATCCAGATATTCTAGCAAGCTTCCTGAGCACTCCTGCTTTGTCCTGGTCTTATTGTTGAGCTGTCTAACACTCCGCTGCACCATTTCTGCACTATTTAAGATGTCAAGAAGACAGTACTGCCCACATAAAAGAATTATCTTGAAGGAGGTTTAGAAGGTAATGCATGTAGAAATCCATTACAGGGAGTTTTTGCTTTAGTAAACCTTTGACACTGAAGGTCTGAAAGATGGCAGTAGGTGCTTTGCTCAAAGTGTTAATGCTATAAAGGTATTGAGAATTCTTTCATGTGCCGCAGAGATAGAGCAGCTTATATTCTGTCCCATTCCAATCTTAGCTATGAAAGACAGACTTCTAAATAAGATTTGAGTTCTAATGTTGATTTAATAGATGACTCACTTTCAAGAGAGTGGAACCAAAAATACTAGTAAAGCTTTAGTAGATGTAGCTGTCAGTATCCTTTATCTTTTTTTTTTTTTATTTCTTTTTTTTTTGCCCTTGCTGACTTTCTCTTAGTTTCAAAAGTGCTACAGAATTGAGACTGGAAGATTTTGAAATAGTTTGTGATATTAGTCACAAGGTGACACCTCAGCTTTCTAGTCAAATCCCCTAATATGGACCTATATTTAAACATGAAACTTCTGAATCATCTGCTGTTGAAACTATGTTCATCCCCTAAGTCATGCTGGGTATGATAGCTGTCGCTTCTACAGTGGGCACCGACGTGCTTCAGTGTAGGAATGTGCTTACATGTTTTAATGCATATAGAAGCATTTGCCCAAAATCACAGAGGTAGTCACATGAATGCATGTCATCAAAGCTCAAGAGTCCCGACTTCCACTTGTACTTGGTAACCACCAGACTTTGTCCAGTACATACAGGATAAAACCTCTCCACATGGAAGTTACTGGGATTTTTCCGATTCAGTTTCATGGAATCAAAAATTCAGCCATAACATTTCAGAAAAGAAAGAAGAGTACTTTTATGGTTTCATTTTTATCCCTAATAAGGACAAAGAAGAGACAGTACATGGTCTAATCTCTATACATTTTGTTAGTACTAATATCAATGGAATTTCAAGGTCATGCAGCCCAACCTGTTTCTCAAAGCCCTTAGGCGACAGCAGACAGCTGAGGGCTTTTGTCTTATAAGACTAAGGTCTTGGAAACTTTTAGGGATGGAGACTGTACAGCCTCTATGGAGAGGTTATGGCCTGTTAATAGCAGTGGCAGCACTGCACTAGAGGGCCACGTGGTTAGAGGTGAAACTCACTAAAGGTAAAAAGAATTCTATGGTCAGAAATAACTAATTGGAATTTGCTGCTACAAATAGTACCATTTGTTTCTGACCTTGCTTTACTAGCAATTTTGGAATGCATCCTGTTGTGTATGTTTGCAAGATGATGAGAGTCACTTTGCTTGTGAGCAGTGAGATTTAAGATAAGTTTTCCTTGAAAGTCTGGTGGGATTTTTCAGAACCTGTGTGACCTGTACTGTAATCTCAGTTACTTCTTGAATAATGTTAAACCTGCAGTGTGAGTTCTCTGTAATTAAGTTGTCTTCTCTGGAGTTAGGTACTCCCTTTAAGATTAAGAACATCTTCAAATACGTACTGCTTCAAAGCGAATGAAGAGGGGGTAGTCAGTAAGCATATGATTGCACATATCTACTAAAGAAATCAGATGTTTTGTATATTTTACTGAATTGTGGTATATCTAAGATAATCTTGTGTCATATTCTCACCCTGAAGTTGAACATCTGCAGTCTTCCCACAGGGTGGGGGTTTGGACAGGAAGAGTGCAGAGCTGACTGTAGCAATATTACGTAGTTGTGTGATCAAGGGAAGATCAATTTGGGAAAGCAAGGTTGCTATGCTGGTATCCCTTGTTTGTTTTTCTGTGTGTTTTTTTTGTTTGCTTGGGTTTTTGAGTGTGTGTGGTGGTTTCTTGTTTTTATTTTTGTGGCACTTTTTGTTTGTTTTGGTTTGTTGTTTGTTTTAGGTTTTTTTTTGTTTGTTTTTTTTTTAAGGAAGTTCTCCCTTTCAAGCATTTCACTGCCAGTTTTTAATCCCCTCTAAGCAGTCCGGTGATCCTCTACCTACTGGAGCCATCCACTAAAGAGGACAGATTCTTTTGTATCAGTTTCATTTCTCTATTCTTATCATACTCAGGACTGATCTCAACTAATGCATGCTAATGAAAGGTTTTCACGTTTTAGCTGCCTGTATGCAAACCTAGTATGAAAACATCACAGATTAGCTGGTTGGGTTAATGTCATGTTAGGTGTCCTGTGATGTTTACCCAGGGCCAGAAGGCTGCTTCAGAAGGTCTACCATAGACCCCAGTTTTATATTTGACTGTCCGATTTGAATGTCATTAGGTACCTGTATTTAGCTGATCTCACCCATAGCATTTCCTGGCTCTGAATGTCTGTCTAAAACAAGATGGTGGCTGACCACTACTGTCCACTTGCCTTTTCAGCTCTGTAATTTCTCGTATGCCAACAACTTTTCTGTGTTACGATACTTGTCAGAATTTATTATCCATGTTGGGCTTATTTTTTATGCCAGTGAGCTGAAAAATTGCAGACCAGAAAAACTGGGGGCTTTTACAGATCAGGACCAGTCTCAGATAATTAATTACACATCGTTTTGAGAAGAAAAGTTAGATCTTTGATTTTCAAAAAACAGTATATAAAATAAGAAATACTCCTGGGCATATTTGCCATCTGTGTTGGTTTTCTCTTTTCTCTTTAAGTTTTATATTCTCTTCGCTTGTTATTTCTCTTACCATTATTATTAATTGTAGTATTGTTATGTTGTACTTTTAATTACTAAACTGTTTTTGTCTCAACTTGTGGGGTTTACATTGTTTCAATTCTCCTCCCCATCCTGCCTGGGGTGGAGGAAGTGGAGGGATTGAACAAGTGGCTGCACAGTACTGAGTTACCGGCTGGGTTTAAACCACAACAGGATCTTAAGAAAATACACCAACAGGAAGAAATAATGATTAAGAATCAAACAAACAATGGCTTAATGTATTGTTTTGTCTTCTGCTGAATTTGAATCCTGTAGCTTAGAGGAAATAATTTCTAAAACCAGAAAAGATGACAGAATGAATTAACAATGACAACAGCAATTGAGGATTAGTATGGTGATAATAATAATAACAATAAAGACTTTTACATAATCTCAGTGTATAACCAGAACATTAATATTCGGGAAAACCACATAAGGATCACACATAGAAACAACAACACTACTGTCATTCCTACTGGAAGTATAATTCATAAGGCTATCTATGACATTTTCTCTAAGACTAGCCAGACACCAATTATCCCAGTGGGATATCAAAAGCAAATCTATCCTCTTGATTTGTAACTGCAGGAGATCAGTTAATGGCGAGATCAGTGAACGTGACCCAGAAAAGTTAGCGAAACTGAAACCAAAGAATTTAGCAATGGAGAAATTTCTGAATTCTGAAGAAGAGTGTGAAAACAGAACAGATAGGACTGTGAATCTTACAATATTTTTAAAGGAATTGATGTATTGATGACACATCCCAGATGCCAACGAAGAAGTAGCAGAATCAGTTCTGCGGCAGTTGTCACTTTAACTGGCTTACTCTGTGCAACATGAATAGTGCTGGGTTTTTGCTGCTGTTTTGTTAAAACCTAGCTGTTTGTAGTTCTCTGGCATGACTAAATATCTCTGATACTCACCGGTTATGTTACAAGGAAGCAAACTGGGAGCAGTAAAAATGATACAATTGAGGAGCCATTTCTGTAATTCCTACTAATACCTTGACCCAAGCATTTGCTCAGGGATTTTGGGTTATATATGAGGATGTTTCTGACAAAAGGAAGCATGTTTCCTGACTCAGGAGATGATACCTTGTTCTGCAGAAAACCAAGATACCTGAGTGTGGAACAGAGGGCTAGCTTTGTTTATGGTTTATTATGTTTCTTATCATGAACGATTAATGAATAAAGTGAACATGTTTATTGGGATTATTAACTGAGATGAGTTAAATGACAAGATCTATGAAAAGTCAAAACATTTTGTGAGGTTCTATTAATGTAGTGCATATTTGAGAATGACTAGTAATTATAGAAATATTTTTTTATTCTCTAAAACAGATTTAGTTCTAAATTTGTGCAAGATCAGGACTAGATTATTTCTATTGCTTGAGTATTAGTCGTGTTCTGAGCAGTTTCTTTCAGGATCAGTACTTCCTTATTTCTCTATGGCAGTAATTCGTCACTGTTCTAAAATCAAAAGGTTTTCAAATTAGCTCATTTACCTAAATTTAGCATGAGATACGATATCACAGATTACTCCCAGGCTAATTACAAGGCTTGAAAATACCATTGCTGTACATTTAATTCAGTTATAATATAAATGCTGTACATTTATTTCAGTTAGAGTTCCAATTTTAAACAGCTGCTTACAAATAAAAAAAACATATATTACTGTAGTACTAATTTATAGATTTGCCAGGATAAGTATCTGACCTTCTTCATGCCCTGCTGCAAGGGACAGTCCAATGCTCATGCTGTTGTCTGTTTACGTAACTATCATGAGAAGAAAAACATTATTGTCTCATCATGTTCAAAATTTGGTTGCTCTATTTCAGTGAAAACTGCTGAATCGCCAGGCTTCTGATATCTTCAGTGGAGACTCTTAAGACTCTTCGGCAGAAAACATTCCTAAGCTCTAGTTGTTGACTAAGCGAGTAAGTAGGTTCCCATATTTTCTTAGTTTTAATTCACCTCCAATGAAGTGTTTGTGTTGTCTTAGGTTAATAGCAATTTTTAAAACTATTTCACTGTTATTTTACCTTTCTGATCTATATACTTTTCTCTGATGTCTGGTGCTCCTTTAAAGACTATAACACATTTAAGTCACCGTTTTTAAGTGCTTTAGCACATAAAACCAGGAACTTTTACTTAGTACTCCTGTTCAGCATCTGTCAGAGTGCTGCTGCTCAGTGACCTGTATTACTCCCAGTGTGTGAAGCATAAATAGGAATAAGAATCCAGTGGGTAGTCTGTAAGAAACACATTGCTCCATTAGCCTGATAGAGGACGTCAGGAATGGTGACTAGCGATCAATTACTAGAGTTGGTAAATACAATTAAGTGGCACTCAAACAGCTGCGTTCTATTACTGTCCACCTTTTGGATTTTCAGATTGTCTTACTTTTCTCACTATTTTACGTACTTTATTCTTCAAATCAGTATAATCTTCAACTGTTTAAACTCTTTTAGGAGCATTGTAAGCATCTCATTCAAAGCAGCTGCTCTTGTGGCCTTACTGTACTCATTCCTGGCATAGTGGGTTTTTTTATTTCCAATTTTATTCATTTGCTTTGCTTGTAAACCTAAAGAAGAAAATTGGGCTGATGGGAGAGCGATATTAAGATTGGAAGTAGGGAAAATAAAGGAAAAAACCCCAAACAGTAAAACTGCAAAATAAGGGGAAGCTAGCTGTGACATTTGAATGGTGCTTATACATTTTACTCAGAATGTTTTAAAAATTATTATGCTGATAATAATTAAGAATTAATTAGAGAATGCATTAATTAATTAGAGAACTAGATACAAGTTCTAGGTCACTTCTCACCAAAACATAATAATTTTGTTTTTTTTTTCCCCCAGAATAGATAAATGTTACTTTGATTTTCAGTTAAAAAAACCCAACAGAAACAACCGAAGAAAACACACCCCACCCCCCCCCAAAAAAAACCAACACCAAACCCAACACTTCATCTAACAGTGACCTCAGTCTGAGTTGTAATATTTGAACTGGTTTCAAAAATACGTATTTGGACTGGTTTACAAAATATTCTTCTGTTCATAAGCACTCGCAGCCGATGAAAACTAGAAATATATATTTATTTGGCATTTGGTGAAACAGAAATCACAAATTCCAAGTGGGTGAAATCTTGCCTAATGAGTCAGTGCAAATCTGAAGTTGCTACTTAGCGACATCAAAAATAAAGATGTATGCAGGGATCAAGTGCCAAGATTATTTATTTTTCATTTTGATAACTCAACTTGATCATGCCATTTATTACTGTTTAACTTATAATGAGAATTATGTTCTTGTTTTTAATAATGTTTTATTAATTTAACCCTAAAAAAATAGATTTTGATTGAACTGATTGAATTTGAGGGATGGATGCTGAAATTCAAATGTTTAGTTAAGCAAGCTCTCATAGGTGGTGGCAGTATCTAACCTAAAGTTGGAAAGCAAAATTAAGCTTAATCTCAGCGAAAAATAAAAAAGGAATCAAGTATTAGATATTAAAGAAAAAAAAAAATTATTTTTTTTATCAGATGATCTGTCTAACCCAGGGGGGAGAGAGTAGCTATGGAAATTTGTAAATTTTGAGTGTTAGGGGTTTTGTTTCCCTCTAAGCCTTTAAATGCTGTCTGGATATATAGATTTATAAGTTAATTTTTTTTCTAGTTAATAATAAGTGAATGAAATTTAAAAGTGCAGAAATTAATAAAAGTGGCATCTCCGTCACTCAAAATCTTAGGCAAAATGATTATATGTGCCCTGTCTTCAGACATATGGAAGAAGTCAGTCTTAAACCTTCTCATAGCCCAAGTAAGTTAACATAAATCATATGAGTGGTTTTTTTTGTTGTTGATACTACATCCAAGCAGTGTGAGTTGTGTCAGTTATGTATGACCCAGTTAGAGAAGAATATTGTAAGCATGGGAATGCTGCAGCTGTTTTTTCAATGTCACTGAATGTCATGAGTTTTTTTCAACCCTTTCAGCTGTTGAAAAATTTTGGTTTGCTTTGTATTTTCTTTTATCATATTAAAATAGAAAAATCTCTTGTAGGGAACAAAGCCAGGTTTTTATCTGGTGTCCTAAAAATGCAAGAGAGTGAGTGATACCTGTGAGTCCACGGCTAAAGCGGTTACTGCTTGGGTGGTGTTACTGTACATGATATCACTGAGTAGGTGAAAGTGTAACACAGAGAGGTGGAATAAAGGCATTCATTTATAAAGTACTCATCAGATGACACACTCAAATTCATGATCTTTTGGATGACTGTTACAATGGTGCATATCTTCAAAGCCTTTGAAGAGCTTTAGCTGTGCCGCTCCCTTTTATGTCAGCAGGAGATGTGCTTTGCTGTGATAAGATTTAGCTGACTTTATTTCACATACGCTGCTACTAGGCAAATCAGATGCTCATCACTTTTATTATGGTATGATGTGCATTCTGAAGGTATGTTAAAACAAGCAGTACAGCGATTAAGTAATTAATGAAATGAGAAGTAATCAGTGTAAGTTTTCATATTGTCTTAGCAGTTTCATTTTCATTTATAGCTTTATGTTATAAGATTCTCTGTACACTCAAAACCAGTTTTTCAGTATGTATTGATACTGAAAATCAGTATCCATAGTTTTATCCATGGTTCATTCCTTTTTCTTCTACATAGTAGAAAAGAAGAAAATTAGGTTTTGGGACTTCACATTACTAGTGATGAAGGGAACAAAACTATTTAAGTCTGAGTTGGTGTTTAAATTTCTATTGATGTTGTTAGTTTTAAGATTAAATTCTATGGACCTGGTACTGTCCAGTGAACTGTGAGGGGGTTGTACGTGTTCAGTAGATACCTGTGACCTGTGCTTATAGGAAAGAAAGAAAAAAATAAATCCATCTCATAAATATTTGCTGGTTTAGTAAAAGTGCTCTTACATGTAAGTTAAATATTATACTGGCAAAAAATAGCATGTTGTACTAAAATATGAGAGACTAAACCATCAGCTGGACTATAGCAAGTCTTGAAGCTCCGGTGCTTAAAAGAAAAAAAAAGCAGCTGTGGCCAGCATTCAGTCATTTTAGTTTGAAGGCAAACTGGGCCATGGCAGAAATGAAAATTCATTTCTGTGGTGTTGGTTTCTAAATAACATCAGAAGAGCTGTTACGCTTGTAAGAAATGTCTTATCACCTTTGTTTGAAGGACCTCCACTGACCAGGAAGGATGAGGTCCAGATATCCTATATTGACTATGGTATAGAAAGACTTACCCGTGGCAGGGAATAATCATCTTGATTCAGAACAGTTTAAGATACTCTAAGATGTATTGACATGAACTAGGGTGTAGCCCAGCTGTTCTGATGCATCCCGAAGAAAGAGTAAACAGCCCAAAACACAAGATGCATTTAAAAAATATATGGATGAATTGTGAATGGGTGGGAGCACTTGTAACGTGATAAATATAGTCAAAACCTCAGGAGTGTAATAGAGTACTAGATTAGGAACTGGCACCTTGTATGTGAAAAGAAAATGAGGTGAAGAGGCATACATCTAGAAATGAGAATGTACCTTTAAATATGTAGTAACTTCACAGAAATACTGTATGCTAAGACTTCATGGACTGATACATGTAGCAGTGTTAGAAGACAGTTAATTCCTACCCAGACTGAAAAGCCAGTTAAGCTTTAAAATGATTCAGGGAGAGGAGATTTTCTGTTTTGTTTCTTTCTGATGATAGACTGCAAGATCCAGACACAGTCCAAACTTCATCAGTTGACTTTACAAAATATATTAATCAAATGAGCTTATGAAAAAAAGTAGCTACTAGAAATGTGTTTCAGCTTTGAAGAAATACACCCAACTAACCTCCTTTTCACAGTTCATAGTTTCTGATCAGCATTTGAACCCAATGCTCTGCTTTTTGGATATAAGTTCTTCAACAGAAGTGGTGGATAGTGGCTCTTACACTTGCGATCTGTTAAGTTTTACCACTTTCCTAAGAATCATACTGAGAAATAATTAAGTACAGTTTTGGATTTTGCTGCATAACCATTTATAAAAAGACTGAAATAGATGCTAATTTCTATCATATATAAACCAAAAATATAAAATAAGTACACAACATTGTCTTTCACTACCTGTAAATAACTAAAAAAAGCAAAATAAAAGCCATATAATTTCCCAGCTGTAAGATACACTCTTCAGGTGTTACAGACCAGATTTGACCACTAAGGATGACCTGTTTAGATTAAGGGTTGGCTTCTTTGTATAATAAAACAGAAAAAAAAAATAAAAGCTTTGTATTTAGGAAGACTCTTTAATGCTTAGAGTCTAATGATTCCTGTAGAAATATAACGTGAAAGGAGTGTTTGAGTGGTAACTTACAATGATGAATACTACAGTATACTCTTACTGTTGTCGTATCATTCTTTTTTTCCTTTAGAATGACTGGTGCTTAGACTTAAATATCCTCATTCAGGTTATATAATTCTAAATAGATGTAAAAGAAAAGGTATTTGAGGTAGACGTGCTAGAACTGGAGAAGATTTGGTTGCAATATGAAGGCAAACTGTGTGGGTGATTAATATTCAGTGACGCCGATGAAAATTTAATTCAACTAATTTAGGTAACAGAGTATCTCATTTTCTTCTGCACTCACAGTATAAATGCTATTTTCATCTCTATAGTGGTTCATGTCAGCTAATTCCTGCACAGCTACAGTTGCTGACACTGGGAAAAACGTCTTTGCTCCTACAAGTACTCTTTGAAGCCTACAGAGCAACGTTGGCGCAGACTGTTAGTAATAATTGAAATTACTTTTCTGAAAATAACTTGTCTCATCCTAACACACCTTAAATTTTTGTCTACTACAATTTTCTTTATTGTGGCCCTTTCTGGAAATACAAAGAGAGCCATAGTGAGTAAGTGTAGAGTGCAGGATTCATTAAAAGCTGTTTGAACAGTGCGCAGAGGATGTGCTAGGGAAAACACACAGAATGAATATTGATTTGTAATATGTGTTGGGAGTGGGAGAACGATGCATTTTGGAAGAAGTTTGCCTTTGATTATTTAAAATATTCCTTTTATTTTTACTGACAAAAAAAAGTCTGCCTAGAACTGTGTATTCCTACAGGACCGTGAAGAATCCTCTATATTTTTAAATAATTGTTCGGAATGGATTAGCAGGAATCTGTGCTTATTAAATGATAACTATAGTGTCTTTGCAGTAATAGGGCAGCAGGCAGATTTCTGTTTGTGTTTGTTTGGTTGGTTGGTTTTCCTTTGTTTCTGTGAGATTAAAAATTGAACGCTCC
Source organism: Psittacus erithacus (assembly GCA_009867235.2). NCBI lineage: Eukaryota > Metazoa > Chordata > Aves > Psittaciformes > Psittacidae > Psittacus > Psittacus erithacus. The sequence goes on from WYDI02016415.1 coordinate 13,297, forward strand.
TATTCTCTTATTAGAGTTCATACTCAAGAGAAGAGGAGTAGATGGGCTTTTCTGCACTTTTTGTGGTGGTGGTGGTTTGGTTTTGGGGTTTTTTGTGTGTGTGTCTGTACAGATATCAGGGAAGTGTGTCAGAAATCTGAGTCTATACGTTTTGTGTGCCCCAGGAAGTCCACATAAGAACTGTGCAAATTTCAACAATCAGAGAAATTTCAGCAGTTAGAAAGATAGAGCTTCAAAGTAGGTGATTAGGGTGGAAATGAATTTTTTTGGTGTGTTTATGGTTTTGGTTTTGTTTTTTTTTTAATTCACAGAAAGATGAAATTTAGTTTATTACCCCACAGTGTGAGTCAGTGTATTTTTCATTATGTCGTTGCTTCTCTGTGTTCTCAGTGGCCCTATGAGTCTTTGTGTTCCAGGCAGAACTTCACAGAATTTCAGACAAAGAGGGGCCACAGTTCTCCCACCCAGTACAAGGTGTGACTGCTGATCCATGGTTGGATCAGCAGAGGAGAGTGGAATGGAGCCAGGCTGCTCCTATTTTAACTGACTGCTCAAATCATTAACCTCCTTTTGAATGAGGAGTATCAGTTACCACCATAATTTCGTAAATGTAAAGGGCAGCTTCTACTTTTTCCTGTGCAAGCTGGTCTGATGGATCTGCTTAGTTAATTGATCAAACCATGCTTTGATCTTAGTTTAGTATTTTCCTACTTTTTGTCAGAGTTGGGCAGAAAGAGAGCAAGTAAGACTTCTGATTATTTTTGTTTGCAATTTATTGCTCTAAAGGAGTATGTAGCATGAGGAATCATTATCAAAATCTGTAACTTTCTAAGGCTTTCCATGCCATTTTTACATAACCAGATGATAAAGAGCAAGGCGCATAGTGCAGACTAATGGGAGACAGCTGATTATTTCCAGATTTTGTTCGTTATTAGTTATGTGCAAACTTTATGGTTAATTCATTGTTTAAAAACAACTGAGTGTCCCTTGATGGCCTCCGGAATTTGTACCTAGTTAAGATAATTGCTGAAAATACTTTTGAGGGATTGTTTCAGAATACTTACTGCTGTACGTGCTTAACCTTGTCTAAATGTTGTGAAGATAATAAATATTTAGTCATATGCAATGTAAAGATTTTATACTTTGATAAAGTAAATTGGCACCATACATTGTTCAAATACTGACTGCAGATTTCAAGAAATAATTGGCCCTCGCTCTGTGGAGAGTAATTACAACATGTGTCTAGTGTACTTAGCTTTCTGACTTAGGATACAAAGCACTCTGGCTCTCAAAAAGTGAGGTTTCAGTTATGGGACAGAGAATGAATGGACAGAAGTACCAGGACTAATTATGTTGATAGGCTTTTTAGTTAGAGGTATACTTCATGCAAAATATTTTAAATGGGATGAGATTTACTGAGGGAGAGGCTCGGTGCAGGTTAGATGTACAAGCTCTCATGTGTGAAGATTTTTTAACTAGAGTCCTCTTGCACAGCTCATTGGATATCTGATTTTTTCCAGAGTCCAGACTCCCTTTCTTTGCAGAGATTGCCTTTTGAAGGCAACATACAGCTTTAAGGCTGTAACCTAATTTCAAATATACTAATTGTCAATAGCACTCTAAACTTAGTTGTTCCCAAATGTATGTTAGAATTGTTTTTTTTCCCTGTTCTTAGTAATATGCTTTAAGAGATGCTCTGTGGTGATATGTTGACCCTGAGCAGTAGGACTTGGTATAGTCACAAAGGTGAGTACTTGTTTTTTTGACATTTTTAGCATGTATTATTTTAGAAAGATTATTGTGTAAGTCAGTGATCCTTTTACTTGAGCCATGCATGGCAAGCAGCCCACCTGGCTTGCATACCCTTACTCTGTATGAAATGCTTTTACATGCTTCCATTTTTGCTACTAGCCAAAATGCAAACGTGAATTTTAAAGAGTGGGATCAGTACTACTTTACTGTTGTTTTGACATTTATTCTGAAGCAAACCAGAGTAAAGCTGTACTAAATCAGAATCGTAGAATCATAGAATGGTTTGGGTTGGAAGGGACCTTAAAGATCATCTAGTTCCACCCTCCCTGCCAGAAGCAAGGACATCTCTCATGCTACAGGCTGTTCAAAGCCCCGTCCAGCCTGGTCTTGAACACTGCAGGGATGGGGCATCTAAAGCTTCTCTGGGCAACCTGTTCCAGTGTCTAACCACCCTCATAGTGAAGAACTTGTCCCTAGCATCTAGTCTGTATCTCCCTTCTTTCACTTTAAAGCCATTCCCCCTTGTCTTGCCTTGTCATGACATTGAAATAACCTTTTGTTTTCCTTTTGTATGGAGGTAGTTCACAAAATGCTGTGAGGTGTAGACTCATTTGTTTAATACCAACATGTTCCAGCACTGGTGCATCTCTGTTTTGACTCCCAGAAGCAGAAAGTGATTTATATAAGCTGTCACAGAATTAACATTAGTAATGCTTTCTTCTCAGCATTTTGAGAATTAGGTTACTGGGCTTTCGAATGTGAAATGAAGCAAAGTCGAAACTGTATTGAAAGGCAATATGATTTATTTTTAGGTAATGAAAACTGTATGTAAATAGATAATGGTTTGAGAGGAGATTCCCCCAAAACCATTTTAATGGGTTTATTCATGTTCTTTCCTAGCCAGCATTATAACCTTTTAATTTAGTTTTCCTCGAGTTATGTACGCGTTCCTTATCAAGGGGTAGTTTAACCTATCTTTGTATCCTTTCCAAAAAGAGGAGACTCATTTCTTCCCCCTCATAACTTAATACTAATTCAGTTCACTGCTTGTTTTTGTCTGGAAGATGTCAAGAGAGAAGCAGTGGAAGTAATTGAGTACATTTGTCAACATCATACTCTTATGGAATCAAACATTTCAATTTGATGAAAATAAAAATTTTATCTATAAGGAAGAAAGGTGCATTACTCACCCTGCAAGCTTACTTTTTTACCATATACTCACTGAAACTATAATTACCCTCTGTGTAACTTCAGTGGTGAATTCAGACCTGTTAGTTCATGGACATTGTAACCAAAAAGTTCACAAGCAGATTCCTCCTTATTTTGGTTTCCTCAGTTTTATTTTACTCAGTTTATTTTGAGACCCTGCATTTCTAAAATGTTTGAAAATCAGTTTGCCAGTCTTGGGTTGATTATGCAGATACGGATTTCAGAATAGCAAATTAATTTATGGAAACACTGATACTTGGATGCTGTCTCTGGAGAGCATGCCTCATCTTTAGAATGAAGTTTATTTTCTGCCATAGGATTCTACATGCAGAGAGTGCCCTGTCATATTGATACTTTCTTATTTATATCTCTTATCAGCAGAAGTTTTTTAATGTTATTCCCCAAAGGGCCACTACAACAAACCTTACTGGTAGCTGGACTTTTTTTTTTTCTTGTTACATGTTTTTCAGATGCTGCTTTCTGAAATGCACTTTACCAGTGTGGTAACCGAAGTAGTTGTGCCACTGGTTTAAAAACAGAAAAAAACCCAAAACCAAACCAAAAACCCAAAACCAACAACAACAAAAAAGGATTCTGGCAGACAAGGAAAGCCTTGAATTATTGGTCCTATTTTTTGCCATGAATACTCTTGAGGAAAATCTCCAATCAACTTGTGAGTGGGAACCGTGCCCAAATAGCAGATGGCTGTGACTGTAAGCATACAGAATATCATGTCCATGCATTAAATGTTTTTACTAGGACAGACTTGTCATGTATCTGCAACTTGTGTGCCAGTGATTGAGAGGATATGATACTAATAGTCATCTTCTAATGAAGTCTAACTTTGACAAATAATAACATTTTTCTTTTCTGCATAAAAAACCTTCCATGAACAAACTTTTTTTGATTTCTTGCATATGGGATTACGAGGAATTTTAGATGTCTTTTTAAAATACTTATGGGGGAATTTTAAATAAGACCAAAAAGAAGTAAATATATCATTATCTAACAGAAGATGACTTATTACATAAAACTAACATAGGTATTTGTGCCCAAATTGTCATAAAATTAATTAAAGTGGAATTCTTTCATTCCCCAGATAGTATGGGTTTGGTTGGGTTTTGGTTTTGAGTCATTTTTTGTTTGTCTTGGGAGTGTTTGGGTTGGTTTTTTTTGGTTGGTTTGTTTTCTCTTGCAACACTTATATATTCAGATCCTAAAATGCTTTCTGTATTGTTAGATTACTGCAGAGCAGCTTGCTCATATGGATACATTTGCAGAATGTCACCATTGGTTTGCTTCATTAGCATTTGTTCCTCTGTTGCCTCTTATGTGAGAGACTTTTATTATTCTAATTTATTTCATTATACTGTTGTGTCTGTGGATAAAATCAGCAAACAGTTTCAGAGTAATCTGTTCTAAATACTTGAGCTTGAATCACATTTTTCTTAGCAGTTTCATATGAATATGTAATGTGAAATAAATATAGATATTAAATCTACTTTGCAATCCTGGTCAAGTGAAGTAATCAATTGGTGGTCTTAAAAACCGGAAGTATAAAAAAAATACGGAAACTGACTGCAGTGATTAAATGAGTACAGAATATATGTACTAAAAAAAAACCCCACAAACCATGCGTAGAGCTAGTATCCCTGTACATCTAACTACATGAAAAGTACAGCTAGGATGATTAACTGAAATTTATTATCTGATTATTACTGAGGTCAAAGCTATACTCTTTGAATAACAGCATTATTGAAAGCATTATTAAATTAATTTTATTATTAACATCAGTGTAATAGAAATAAATAATACTTTACAATGTGACTTTTGCTATTCAGCTCTTCTGTATTTTTAAACTTTTTCAACTTGGGCTGTTGCAATTTGTAGATAAATATTTAAGTAGATCTATTAATGTTATTCAGAAGATTAGATATTGAAGGCTGTAAGCCTCCATTTGATGGATTGAAGTCTGGAGAAAAAAACCCTGAATATTTGATTCTCATTTGTTCTTTTGAGAAGAGGAGGAAGTGTCAGCTATTTTCTTGATATCCAGTTTTCCTGATCATCATTCTTCTTTGTGTTGGTGAGAATGTCATCTTTTGGGAAAATGGAAATCTTACTGCTTCTTCAGGTCTTGTATTCTTTGCAGACAGTTAAATAGCAATATTGAGACTCCAAAAAAGCATGGTTCCTGCCAGGAGGAGATTACTTTACTGTGGAAATAAAGTTAATCTGTGAGAGATATTTTTTGAAGGCCCCATCCAAGCCACAGACTGTTTTTATTTTGGATTACAGAAATATCTGGGTGTAACATTTGACTAGAACTCTTACTTTTTTTGGTCTTGTTACAGGGTCTCAGCAGAGATTGATTGACTTCAGTAGGCCATGTCCTTAGGCATTATAAAGGTATTGACATCTGAATAAAGATGGTAAAATCTTGTTCCTATCTAAGTTACAGTAGTTTACAGAATGCATTATTTCCTTAAGAAAGGGCTTTTTTATTTGAAGTTCAACACTGAAAAACATGCATATTGTTTAAATTTTGCAGTAGTGTTTGGTACCTCAACAGTTAGGAGGAGTATGATTTCACGTACATAGCAGTTCCATTTAGGGCTGGATAGAGAACCATGGATTTCTGACTTCATTTTCAAATTTCTTTCCTTCTCCTGCCTGCAGCATATACATTGCGAAATGATTCCCTTCTCTCCCCAGGAGAGAATGCTTGTTCTGAAAGGGTTTTGTTCAGTTGCTCCACAGCAAACAACATGTTCTGCATTTTTACTAACGCAAACAATAGCAAGGCTTAAAATATATATATATAAAAATATATTTAAACTCATTGCCATCAGATTGCATTATACAACATGTAGTCCAGACTATAAGAATTATTTAGCTTTAGCTTCAAATAAAGCTTTGTCAGTTTAGCAAGCTTGGTTTTAATGCATTAGCCTTATCTGCTTGTTTACTTGTTTTTATTTTCTCACAAATCTTTGTCTAAGCAGTAAATTAAAATATCTCTTTTTGAGATGTGAACAGCATTCAGCATTAATAAAATGAACAATGCTTAGTACAACTATTATAGCCTACAACAATTTGAATAATTAAATACCACTTTGTCTAGAGAAGACCATTTATAGCAGCACTTGCTTTTCCAAAGGAAAGCAGAGTGAAAACTCCAAATGTTATGTTGATAAATGTTTTGTAAAACCTGCTGATCCCATTGCGTATGTCTGGATAAGGCATCTAGACACTGACATTCTCTTAATGTTATTTATAGCAGCATCAAAAAGCAAATGATGAGTGCACTCAAGTGCACGGAATGTTAAGTGTTTAGGATGGCAGCTTAAAAAGAGATCTGTATACTCAGAGGAGCAACAGCCTTTAGGGTATCACAGCAGGAAGAACCCCAGAAAGCAGATGAAAGCAGGTGTAGAAATGACAGAGTAATTCTTTCCATTGAAGATGTTGAGAGTTCAGTTCAAGGGATTGCAGTTTCAATCTACTAATTTTTCAGTTTCCTTTCTTTGACTTCTGCTGTGACTAGAAAGGATTATAATAAATTATTTAGTTGGGAGAAGATTTAAATTAGGTCATCTGCCATAGCGATCTTGTTGCTATGATTGAAACTTCACAACAAAATACCCAACAAAGGAAAAAACCCCACAAACTGTGATTAGAAACTGGGGGGGATTCCAACCAGACAGAAACCCAGAATGTCTCCCAAAACAACACACTTAAACCTGGGCCATGACACTTTGATGAAAGGTTAGTAAAATGTATACAATATATGGAAAAGGAAGATGTTTGTATACCTTATATAGTGATAAACGACTATCACATTTATTTTGCCTGAAGAAAACCGAGCTCAATGACGCCAAGCTGAGTGGTGCAGTACACACACCTGACAGATGGGGTGCCATCTAAAGGTACCTGGACCAGCTCAATAAGTGAATCTATGTAAACATCATGATGTTTGACAAAGTCAAGTGCAAAGTCCTGCACCTGGGTTGGAGCAATCCCCAGTTACCAATGCTGGCTGGAGAATGAAGGAATTGAGAGAAATCCTGAAGAGAAGGACTTGAGGGTACCGGTGTTGTTGTTTTTTTTTTAATCCTCCAGTTTGAGTTTATCCTCTGCTGGACATAACCTGGCAATGAGCACACGCAGCTCAGAAAGCCAGCTGTGTCGTGGGCTGCATCACAAGAAGTGTGGCCAGCAAGTTAGGGCAGGTGATTTTCTTCTCTGCTCTTGTGAAGCCCCAGATGGGGCACTGTTTTCAGCGCTGGTGTCCTCAGCGCAGGAAAGGTATGGAGCTGTTGAAGAGTGTCTGGAGAAAGGCCACAGAAATAGTCAGAGGCCTCGAGCACCTCTCCTGTGCAGAAAGACTGAGAGAGTTGGGGCTTCTCTCAGCTCCAACTTTCGAGGGAGACCTTATAGCAGTCTTCCAATATTCAAAGCAGACCTACAGGAAATCTGGAGAGGGACTTTTTACAAGGGTGTGTAGTGACAGGACAACGGGGAATGGTTTTAAACTGGAAGAGGGTAGATTTAGGCTAGCTATTAGGGAGAAATTCTTTACTGTGTGGGTGGTGAGACACTGGAGGTGGCTGCCCAAAAAAGACATGGATGCCTAAGTGTTCAAGACCAGGCTGGATTGGGCTTTGAGCAACTCAGTCTAGTGGAAGATGTGCCTGCTTACTTCAGGGGGCTGTTCACTAGAAGGGTGTTCAATGGTCCCTTCCAAACCAAACCATTCCCTGAGTATATGATAAAAACGTTCTCTCATACTACATCAGTTTCTTTGACCACTTAATTTAAATTGTGATGTGGCTTAGATGTTCAACTTTATTCAGTCCACCATTTCAATTGCTGTGATGTGTCACACTGAAAAAGCAAATGTATCAGCCCTTAGTATATTTTAGCTGCTGCTTTTGAATCATGAGACTTCTAACAGGGCTAGTTTGGGGCAATAAAGATATTCTTATCTTTATTACCTTCCAGTGTAGTTCTCTCCTAAATACTTGAATGTATTTAAAGTAAACTTAACCTCATTTAAGTGAATTGTTCTGTGTGTACATGCAAATTTTAGCACAGTAATTGAACTAACAGTATTTACAGTACTGTGCCAACAGAAATTCTCCCAGGTATTCCTTTCAAAGATACTTTAAAAACATCATATCCTTTGTCTCACATTGGGTTTATTTTCAAAAATATGTTTTTGGATAATATTATGTTTGGTTTGGTTTGTTTTTTTTTTTATTAGGTTCACAGTTGGTAGGAAACAACACATAGGTAGGAAAGCTGGTTTTAGTATTTTGGTAAAGGTCTATTTTCCTTGTAATGAAAAGAAACACTTAAGGCTAAATCTTTTACTTCTTTTCTTCTGCTGACTAATGATAATGTCATGGGAAATAACCTGATCTTGTTGCTGCATTAACTTTCCAGTGTTGCTTATGTGCACACGTTTGTGGTACTGCCTTGTGGCTGTTGTAAAGAAAGAGTGAAGTTACTGGCCAGTGAATGAATGCTTCTTCCAATAGGGTATAATAATTACATTTTCGAGGTGGACTGTAATCCCAGCTTATTGCCTTATGTGTGTTTGCTATAAATTGGAATTTTTGTTATTGTTGGTATCTCAGAGATTTCCTACATCAGTCTTTTCAGCACAGCAAAATCCCATTTCTGTCTGTTTTCAGCCGCACTAACATACCATAAACTTTGTTGAAAAAGAAATTGCATTTCCTAAGATTTCTGTCAGTGCTTCCCTGCATTGTACATTGTAATAGCAAACAGAGAATCATCATCCACACTGCAGTGACCAGGCAACTCAGCAGCAGGAGGCAACTATAATGTACAGTGAGGCAAGGAACATAATTACCTAGTAGTTGTCAGGCTTACAAGTACAGCAAGAAGAGAACAATGTGGTTTGGTTGTTCTTACTTTTGTATAATTTGTGTATAATGCAGAAGAAAAGTAAGCTATAAGAATAGGTTGGTAGGATTAGGTTAGCAGTTGAACTCAAATTATCTTAAGGGTCTTTTCCAACCTAACTGACTCTATGATTCTAATAGACTGCTACAAATATAAATAATCTTGTACGAGAGCTTAATAAAATCAGTAAAACTCTGTTGTTAAGTTAAGCTGTGGATTTCCCTGCTTAAAGAGGTGATCAGATCTGAGTTTTCTATTTAGTGTACGCCCAGAGAACAAGGCTGGCCAGTAAAAAATCCTCATCTAAGCTAGGAGAGGAAGAGTTACCTCTGTTTCCATGTGGCATGCGGCGCTGCAACTGTTTCTTGGGTGGTTTTTGTTGTTTGTTTCCTATTACTATTATTTTTATGTATTCTTACTGCCAAAACATTGGTGGTCATGCATATGCAGATGGCCTTGATTAATCAGCCCAGTAATTTCTTTATTGCAGGTGTCAGGGCTTTGCCCTTGAGGTATTAGTGGCAAGCCCTCTCTCTCCAGAAATTACTTTGATCGTGCTCAGTTTGGTTGTAAGTTAAGGTTTAGAAGCTGTATGAACTGGGTTTCTGTGATATAAATAAGCTGAAAAGTTACTGCTGAAGATATGAGAAATATTTACTGATTTTTTGTTTACTATTGTCAGTTGGAAGTGTCAGGCCTGACCTAAGCAAAAGCCTTAAAAAGGCAAACAGGAACAGCTGGCAAATCCACAAAAAAAAAAGAGGGAAATTTGCATTTGAGCCTGTAAAAGAGGAAGGACCAGAGAAAAAAAGAGAAGGAAACCTCTTACTGTTTTTAAAGACAGAGAGAAGGAAAAGATATTCCTGCTAATGACTAGAAACAATTAAAAATGAAATGTAAATGGCTGCACAAATTGCATTATTACTTAAGATTGCCCAAGAACCTGTGTGAAAGAGAGAAGTGGGAGGTGGGGAGAGATAAGAATTACCATAAGGGTAAGAGAAAGGGAAAGACATGTAGCATCGAGAAAGACATCTGGCATCAGAAAAGACATGTGAGCTTTAGTGAGGTGAAAGAAGTAGAACACAGGACAAAATATTCATACCTACATAAGAAAAGATAAATATTTGTGTAACCAGAGGTTGGGGTTTTTTTTTTTAGATGAAAGGTAGCAGAACATAGTCAGAAAACAGGCATATAGTTTACATTTGAGAAGCAGGGTGTGGAATACAAACCAGGTTGTTTCCTGCATTCAGGTTGCTTCAGATTGTAGAAAAGGATTTGTAGTGTACAATCTGGGGGTGGTATATATGCATATATATGCACACGTGTATGTATGTGTATGGAGAGTTGGCTGTGGGTCCAAATCTTCTGCAAATGTTCATTAAAAACAGAAAATTAAATTGTATATGTTTTTTTATTTGTCATGATTGTGTTTCATTCACTTGATTCTCTCTGCTGTGTCTTTTGAGAACAATTCTAGAATAATGAGAGGAAAAAATCCAAGCTATGTAGTTCTGGGTGAAGTTCAGTGAGTTTTTTGTGGGGCTTGTGTGCTACAATGCCGAAACAAATGCACAGGTGCAGTCTGGAAGACCTAAGAGCTCTTTCCAATCTTACATGTTTCTCCAATTCCTTCATGGGACTCTACTTGTTCCCACAGCCTCTTCTCCAACAATAAACTGGCAGAAATATAGGCATGACATTTTTACTTTCTCTTCTTTAAGAATGTAAACCAAAATCCCTTAGAATATACATGTGAAATTCCTGTGAGTTAATCATACTAAGATATGCAATCTAAGCCTGATAGTGAATCTTTTACAAGTAGACAATTACTCAAATGAATAACAAGTCTAGTAGTCTTTACTGTCCTGCCAGTTGTATGCCTTGTTCTCTCTCTCCCAACTTCCTCCCTCTTCCCCTCTCTGCCCCCCCAAGTTGTTTCTGCCTCTGTTTGTAAAAAATTTAGTGGGGACTGATAACCTCTTAATACAGATTAAAAGAAAAAACAAAACCAACCAATTTTACAATTGTATCATTGGAACATAATTCTGTGTGGGTTATTTGGTTATTGTTTGTTTGGGTTTTTTTTTCTCCAACGTAGAATGACTTTCAAATTTTGCATATAAAATACCACTTTTTTCTGTTGAAAGGATTTGTAGGGGAGTATGTTGTCTGTATAACATATTGTTAAGTATTGTCCACAAGAAAATAACCTTTGGTTCTTGTATAGCAATCAGAATGATTTCTGGCTATCTTTGATTTGTCCTTTGGGATTTCTCACTAACTAGATGCAGTGCACTGTAAATACACTGTAAATTCTCCTCAGAGTGTGTTTTATACATAGTGGTGTTGGAAGCAATAAGAGCTTGGTTTTGTCTAGGACATAAGTCAGTAAATACATAAACAGATACAGATTTATGACTCTACACTTCAGAGTATTACAATGCTTGATAATGCAGCGCAGTCAACTTTATCTAAATGTCAAAGAGGACAGTGAATATATCAGTAATTCCAAGGTCATTTTTGATATAATTAATAGGTTGGGATTTCTTTTCTACCACAGTTTCAAATAACTTTAGTTCTAATCAGGTTTATTAGATATGGAATGTATGTCCTTGAAATATGTAAATTATCTTATGAAATACAGGCATACAGATATAAAGTGTAGGCTGATGTCATCTTACCTGCATGTGCATTTTAGCGTGTAAAGATTCTTACGGGGACAGACTGACTCTTCAGCAAGTAACGCAGATTTCAAAGTTTTGTTCACATTACTAGTGTTAGTGAAACCTTCTTTGGTGCAGTCAATGGAAAAACTCTCGCTGCTGTCAGTGGGTTAAATATATCAGTCTGCAAAACTGCCAGCCGTCACTGTTTGCAAGGTAACTACATTTTCTCTCACCTGTACTATTCTCCATCCTACAGCTTTGCTGAGCATACATAAGCTACACTTTTTTTTTTAAGTGTTCTGTGTCAGAAACGTGTCATGGAAGTAACAGCTACAGTGGCAGACCAGTACATGTTTTTTGCTTGTGGTTTTTATTTTTTTTTAACTTGGGGTGGAAAGCTGAGATAGTATTCCAAGAACCTTCATAGAATCATAAAACAGTTTGAGTTGGAAGGGACCATTAATGGTCATCTAGTCCAACCCCCCTGCAGTGAGCAGGGACATCGTCAACTAGATCAGGTTGCCCAGAACCACATCCAGCCTGGCCTTGAATGTTTCCAGGGATGGGGCATCTACAACCTCTCTGGGCAACCTGTGCCAGTGTTTCACCAATCTGATTGTAAAAAAAATCTTACTTACATCTAGCTTGAATCTCTCCTCTCTTTGTTTAAAACCATTACCCCTTGTCCTGTTGCAGCAGGCATATCATCTATATATGTACATTTATTTTTTTTTAATGTAAAAGAATGAAGATAACTTTTCTTCTCAGTTATGTCTCACTTCTAGAACTAGAAGAAAAAAGTGACTTACACTGTATGTGATCAGAAAGAATGCTTTGTTATGTTGCATATGTGGGGCTGAGGCATTGGGACAGTTACCTTTAATAAGCATGCAATATTTTTAGCATTCAATTTAAGTAAATGTGAAACTTAGCAACTGTGGCTATATTACGAATGGAAAAGTGAACGGAAGATCTATACAGTGACAGTGTGTGCTACATTCTGCACAGTTCTATTAATCACAAAAGCCTGATATCTGCCTAAACAGTCCTTGTGCTTCTACTTACTACTGCTCTTCAAGATCAGTTTTCAGTTGCTCACATGCCAACTGAGGCCTTACAAGGTGTTTTAGTTATGGACTCTTAATGTCTGGATGTAGTGGGGTAGTCTGAGCTTGGTTCAGGAATTTTACCAAAAAGAAATCCTACTGAAGGAAAGATTAATTCTGTTTCATTTAAATATTAAGTAAACTTGAGATTATGTATAGTTAATTAGATTTCATAACTGTAGAGCACAGATAAGGAAGCTTTTTTAAATACTGTAAGGATGTATTATCATCTACTCTGGCCATCATGCTTGGATCTCCTGGGGAAAATTCCCTAATGCTCGGTAATTTGCAAATGAATTTAACTTTCGGTGTCTTTTTGTTTTGGAGCAAATAATTCAAGTCAATCTAAGCAAATACATTGACATATCATTAATTTTTCTATTCATTGGAGGTTCTGTCAGAGCACAAGGGAAAACTTCCATACCATCAGGGTGGCTGAGCACTGGCACAGGTTGCCCAGAGAGGCTGGAGACTCCCCATCCTTGGAGATACTCTGAAGCTGACTGGACATAGTACTGAGCAACCTGCTCCAGGCAAGCCAGCTTGGGCAGAGATTTGGACCAGATAACCTCCTGGGGATTGTTTTTTATATTTGGTTTACTTTGTTTTCTCATTGGAAAATGTTTATGCTGTAATTGTGTAGACCCAAGAAATTTCCTGGTTCAGCTTTTTCAGATCCTAGCTGAACTACCTTTAGCTATCAAGTTATCAGATAAGTCAGCTTTATTAGCAATAGCTATTTGGTTAGAAATTAGTAGAAGTAAAAGAGTATGTGTAGTGGTAGAGTTTGAATTTTCTAACAGTAAAAGCTCTTTTTGGAGAATTTTTTACCATGTATTGTTTTGTTCTCTTCATTCTAAATAGTGAACAGTCTTCTTAGTGGAGACTGTCCTTTTACAGCATCCTGCTTGTTTGCAAACCACACATCTCCAGCAGCTTTGTTTTCAGTATGTCTCCCACTCTTAAGCTGTAATGCCAGCTGGATTTTACTGGGGGAAGTTCTAGTCATTTATTTCCGCAGGCACAGGAATAGTGACTTGTAGATGTGAACAGGACTGTAACTCCTGGTTGTAAGGGTAGTGTGGCAGGATACCTGTAGCAATGCATCCCTGTATACAGCAAGCAGGTGGGATTACAGGAAACTAAAGAAACTTTGATTTTTAGACTTTGGCTTACCTCAGTTTATCTATGTGACATATCCAGTGGCAGGGTAATCTGGACATAATTTGATTTCCAGTCAGTCATTGTCATGGTTTAAGCCTAGCCGTAACTCAGGACCACGCAGCCTCTCTCTCACTTCCCCCCTTTATTTCCCCCTCCTGGAGTGATGGGGAGGAGAATCAAAAGAATGTAACTCCCACGAGTTAAGAACAGTCCAGTAACTAAGGTATAACACAATCCACTGCTGCTACCACCAATAATAACAATGATAAGGGAAATAACAAGGGAAAAGAATGCAACTGCTCACCACCTGCCAACTGATACCCAGCCTGATCGAGCAGTGATCTAACCCTTCCGGTAACTGTCCCCAGTTTATATAGTAGGCATGACGTGCTGTGGTATGGAATACCTCTTTGGTCATTTTGGGTCAGGTGTCCTGTCTCTGCTTCCTCCCGACTTCCCCTCCTCCCTGGCAGAGCATGAGACTCAGAAAGTCCT